>JAPFRF010000206.1:0-14277 GCA_029282475.1 Phrynocephalus forsythii | reverse complement strand
ATATTTATATTGAATAAGAAAGAAGGTCCTTTGCCTTTGGATTCAGGCGCTTCCTCCGCGCAGGTCTTGCTCCAGGACATGGCGGGCCTCACAGCGCGCCTTCTCGGGCTAGCGGGTAAGTAAGCTCTTTGTAGGAATAATGATGAACACGGACAAGCAGTCCGAATCGTGATCAGATCTCTGGTGATTTCCGATTTGATTGAAGTTGTATATATAGACAGCCATATATGAATCAAGGCGTGTGTTGAAGTGAAATCTGTTGTTCTTGCTCCGCTTTTCTTTCTTGGTATCGAAGCTTAGTTTCTGAACTCTTTCTTCTCCTTTCTTTGTGCCTCACATCATGAGCTGCAGCAAAGTTGGATTGATCTTGCTTCAGGGAGTCACTGCCTTTGATGGGAGGAGAGGGTTGAACATCTGCGTGCTGCAGATGGAAGAACTCTGGGAAATCGTTTCACCACCAACAATCGCTGCAGATGCTCGTACACGGCGAGCCCCTGCTGCGTTGGGAGCTTCAACTTTGGTGGAAGGAGAAGTCATGGATGAAGAGGCAATTCGTGCCTCTGTTGCAGCAGCTCGACAACAGCTTGATCCAGGGAACAAGCTGCGCTGGAGAAGAAGGAATCTCGAGCAAAAGGATTGATTCTTTCTAAACTTGCAGATGCCCTTATGATGCGTTTGCGTCATAAGTGTGCTTGTGAGATTTGGGCTCATCTCCACAACAAGTATGCTGTTCTTTCCCTCTCCAAGATTAGCATGGTCAAGACTTGCATTCGTGAGACCCATTTTCATCCAGGCGAGAACTTTGAAGAGTTCCTCGCCAAGATGCAAGATCTGTGGATGGAGCTTGAAGGCAGTCCAGCAGCATTCAACGAAAGCAAGAAAGTTCTGGCACTTTGCGAGGCCATGCAAGATTCTTCTTTTAGTTCTTTCGTCCCTACCATTCGCATGATGTCGCTCAACTTTGAACAAGCTGAGCAAACTTTACGCTCGGAGCTGGCTGCGAGAGGTTTGATTGTGGACTTTGATCAGAGGCCTTCCCATGTTTTGATCTCATAGTCTACATCAGATGCTTCTGCATCAATCAATCAGTCAGGGATTGATTCAGCTCTGTGGGCTGGAAATCATCAAGGCAGAGGAGGCCATGGAAGAGGAGGACGAGGCAGAGGTTGCAGGTTTAGGGGAAATCCAGCAGCAGCAGAATTCAGGGAATTCTGGTAAAGAAGTAGTAGTTCGGGATTGTTTTGTAGGCAAGAACAAACAGGAATGCTGGACATAGCTTCAAAACATGAACATGAACATGAACATGGCATTCAATTTTTTGAACACGAACATGGAACACGGAAATGAACACGGATAAACATGGGTGAAAACATGAATATTCTCTAGAATATTCTACTTATCACTCCATCTCATCTAGAAGCTCCTCATTAGCAGGATCATCATCTTCGTCTTTGTCCTCTTCTTCCATAGCTTCAATATCAACATCAGTAATTTGAGGAATACTTCCTGTCTGGCTCAATCCCACAAACTTGTCATAGGAAGTGTGGCTCCCTATCAACTTGGTATTACTGGCCACAAATACCAAGTCTGCAATCTGGCTCACTGCTAAGCAATTCCTCTTCTTTGAAGCGATGTGCCCAAAAATACTAAACAATCGCTCCCACAGATGAGGAAGAACTTGCCTGACTAAGCACTCGAATTGCCAACCTCTGCAAATTTGGACCTGAGTAGCCATTGTCCTCCCACCATTGCACAGAACCCTTTGTTGTACGATCCATCTGAGAGTCCCCGGTGCCAAAACTACCCTCCAAGTTCCTGTATTGGCAAAGCTGATTTTTATAGTTGACCTTTGCTGATAGTCAGGGAATTGATCTCCAAGTACATGTTCCAATCTTTGGAAACTTCCTGGATTTTTCCTGTCCTCGCCCCTGAAACTCTGGATCAAGCATGTATGCCACGGAGTGAAAGGTGCTATGATAAGCCCACCACCTGTTTGAAATCAGTTGGTTTAGCTCCTCATACTTAAGATTGTTCTCCTCTTGTTGACAGATGTTCTCACTCATCTGATCCATCCCCTCATAGACCTTCCCAATCACAAGAATGTCTCCGTCAACCATCCGTAGCAAATACATCACCCTCCTTGAAACACCTAGCATGTGGTTAACCTCGTTCCAGTATGTATCGTGAACACAATTCCTTGGCATGCTATCCCAGAATCTGTCCTTGACTCTAGCCTTGCATTGTAAGTGTCACTCACAAACATTTGTTGTAGCTTTGGCCTCAGCTCCACCAATCTCTCCATCATAAGAAAGTTGAAGGCGAATCGTGTTTCGCTGAACTTCAACACTCGTCGAAGAGAAGGATGCCAAAATCACTACTAGATGCGAATGGTGCCGGAGGAAGCCAACCAGAGTCTTTCCCTTGTCTAGCAGCCCAACCATCCATGGTAGTTTTGTGAAATCCTTGAGAATGTTGTTCAAACAATGAGCTAAGCACGGAGCCCACATAATCCTTGGCTTCCTCGCCTCTAGAAGCCTAGCAATAGCCTTGTTTGAAGCCTCACCATCCGTGACAATAAGAACAACATTCTCCTCTCCAACAATCTTGATACCTCGCTCCCATGTCGCAAAAACGTTATCAACCGTCTTCCCACTAGAAGATATATCAATGGCCTCGAGAAAAGTCGACTATCCTCTGCTGTATGCAACAAGCCCCATGATATGTCGATTTCTTGTGTCATTCCATGCATCAGCAACAAGAGTAACCCCACAATTCTTCCAACGTGCCTTCACCTTGGCAAGTTGAACTTCAAGATTGGCTTTCTCCACTTGCAACAATTGCTCTCACAATGCTGTCTCTATTGGAAAATCGTAGGGAATTCCATGCCTTGCAATCTGCTGCACCATCTCCTTGAAATGGTGAGAACGAGCTTTCACAAATGGTATGTGCTCGTTCCAGAAAAAATCGTCCTATAGCCATATCCACTGCTTCCTTCCTTTTGGATCAAAAGAATCCCAAATTCCCTGCTGTCGTTGCAAAAAAACCTGGAAATTCCTTCTACAGAATTGCCACCTGGTGTAGAACTCTGGGAAGCAACAAAACTCTCTCCAGTGCTTTGGATGCCTTCAACACATGTAGAAACTGCTCGTTTCTTGCTTTGGTGTTTTCCAGCCAAAACCTGGTCGTCGATGGTTTTAGCCATCTCCCCCTAAGCTGTTGTCTCTTCTTTGCTGAGATGACATCACAACTTAAGATTTCATGACCAGCTTCCCTGTGAGATGTCCCCTCACACGATCCACACCTGAAACTTTGTCTCTCAACGAACACCACTTGCAAGACCAGTGTCGATGCCCCACTATGGCAATTTGTTTGATCACCAAGGATCACTTCTTCCCACCAAACGGATGATGGATGTCGCCCTGTTGAAGTCCTCCTGCTCTGGCTCCCAGATGCCATCACTCAGCTCAACCTCTCTAAAATCCTGCACCTGCTTCTACTCCAATCCACAATCACTCAATCCAACCTCTAAAAATCCCACACCCTGCTGCTGCTCCAATCCACAATTGCTCAGCCTCTAAAATCCCACACCCTGCTCCTGTTCCAATCCACAATCGGTCACGCCCTGCGCCTAAAAATTTTTGAAAAACTCAAAATTTTAGAATCACGCCGTCAATAACACAATCGCAATGCCAAGCAACTAAGAATCACAGCAATCTACAAAGATGCAGTGCCAAGCAGCTAAGAATTATGGCAGAAGCAATCCAAGGAGAAAATTTGGGAGAGAAATTCTACAAACTTGAGACAATGATCAGGCTAGGATTTTCCAAGTTGGAGCGACTGGATGGCTTCGAAGCTCGCGATCTTCGGCGGCTGGTAGAAGTCGCATCGTTCCTACTCCTGCAAGAGTCGCTGCTGCTGTAGCTTGTGGTGTTGTTGATGCGGAAGTTTGATCCCAGAGTTCGGCCTGGACATCATCGCGGAGTCGGAATTCTACGTCGAGAATCCATACGAGTAGCAGTGCCACAGCAGAGAAGAGGAGCACGAAGAACAGCAAGCCCGGGCTGTAACATTTATCCTCCGATCCTGAAAGTTTTTCTTCGCCGCCTACCGAACTGCAAAGCCTCAATGCAAAAAAATTCCTTCTAGTTGGTGATGGTGATTACCAACCTGGAGATAAGAAAGAATTAAGATATGAGCAACTAAGAAACAATTCCGTGGCCACCATGGACGGGACACGCGACCAAATACTCAAGACAAAGAGAAGAGTCACGGCTCCAGCCAATTGGCTTGTCGCCACCTTCCTCACCATCTTCTGGTGGAGTCTCACAGCACTGGGATGAGAGTGGTATCCAAGGATCCTCCACATGAGCTTGCCTGGAGCTGTCCTTCAAGCTGTTCTCCGTGAGCTCTTTGTTGCTATCCGACCATAACAGGGCTTCCACCACTTAGTCCTTCAGAACCTCCCCTTCAACCGGTTCTCCTTGAGAGATCCGAGCAAACTCAAAGAGTCTGCCCAAGCTGAGAGACAAGATAGCCCACACGAGCTCCTCTCCCAAACGTTGTTCGAGCACTTCCGATGGCTGATGAGAGCCGAGAATCATTCCGGAGTTTGCTGCTGGACGAGGGTGTGAGACTGTGGAAGAGCTCCTGGAGAGCCACGCAGTCGCGAAAGATCCCATCGTGCCAAAGGCCTAGCAGCTTGATGTACCCCCGAAAAGGACGAGCCAGAGATCATGTTGCCGGCTCGAGTGATCGTCCAGCTGAACTGATTCCCTGACATGGACTCCAACACCTGAGCAGTTCCTCTAACAGAAGAGATACCTGTCCTGTCCAGTGTTCAATCTCCAGTGAGGCTAGAACTTCCACGCTGTGAACCTTCTGATGGAACAAAACCTTGATTTCTTAAAGGAAGATTCAGCAGCAGCTACCTGCGATTTAAAACCAGTTTCTAATGAAGGGATAACAAAGACAATAGAAGATGAGCGGTTTGAATAAATCAAAAGGATGTCATACCAATTAGCGTAAGAACCAGGAAATGCCGGAAATATTAACGGCCTGAGCAATTTATACTGGCCTGCGCAAAAACTGCTTGAAAAGTTTACCCTTCGCGACTCAAATATCACGTCACAAACGCCACAACAGCTTTCCACCGCTCCAATTCATTCTCGCCTTGCAGCCCCCTAGCAAACGGGCTGTCAAACGCTCGGCCTGCGCCCCAGCTACATGCCTGCCTAAAAGTGAAGAGAATATTAGCAATCTTGAGATTCTTCAACAGCGAGAGTTCACTCTTCGAGTTGACTTGGTCAGATTTTTAAGAACTTCGATTATGTCGTTGTTGAAGAGATTGTCAAAAGGCCATCAGTTCCCAAAACAATGATGTCCCCTTTGCAGACAGGGATCTTGAATTCCTGTAAACGGAAAATTAGCGAAGTTAAGGGAAAAGCAAGAGTACCTCTGCAACCGTCGGATGGTCACCAAAAGTTCCAACTTGAAACGAAAGAAAAACTTATGGCCTGAGCTTGCAACTACTTGCCAATTGCGAACTATGATGAACCCAAGTCTCCCAAGTTTGCTGCGTACAGTGTCTGAAATATATGACCTTGCCAAACATCAAATCCGACTGCTTTACTTGCTCAAACAATGCAGCCACAAGGACCATGCTGATCCCTGGGCCTTTGCACCCGGCGGCTTTGATAAGTCCTCCCACAACCAATGCCTTACAATGTCCCATAAGCTCCGGAGAATACATCCCCGAATCAATGCCTGAAAACCAGTAAAAACTCTTTTGAAGAAACAGACTCAAAGAAAGATTTGTCTTACCTTCTCCGGCCCAGCCCCCAACACCATCAGCAACACCCATCCAGGAGCCTTCAGTGACGAAAATCTTCACCCCTCTTTGAGCCTGTAAACAGCAAAGTTTAGAAGATCTACAAAAAGCAAGTAAGCTTTGCACCTTCTCAGGATGGGGACGCATCGCAGGCAGCATAGTCGAGTCGAAGCAACCTTAAAAGCAAGAACACCATGAATTTCACCAATAGCCACGTGAAACGTAAACAAGCTCACTGGCTGGTAGAATCCGTTTCAGCATTCTGGCACCCCCTGCAAGCTTGAGACTTCAGTATATAGAGAAGGAAAGAAAATTGCAAACCTCTTCAAACCATTTTTGCAAGCCGAGTTGTGTGTCTTGGCCGGTTGTGGGAGGGAAACAGCCGATTCATCGAAAGTAACATCGTTGTCTCTTCGGGCGCTAAGAGATATAGAGAGATCAGCAACACCTCACCAAAAATTCCAAGCTACATTCTTACCTTGCGTACTTAAAGAAGGAGAGGACGTTGCTCGTTGTGAGCCATGATCTGCGGTAAACTTGCGTGATTAGTGCTTGGATCTTATTTTCTTTCCTCGCAGAGAGTTGATTCCACTGGTGAACAAGGCGTGGGTTATGGATATGGGTGGGACTTTGGTTGAGCAGCTAAATTCTACTCTCTAGTTCGTGGAATGTTACTCTTAAGATAAAACTATACACTGACCGATCAAACCAGTGAGGCTGGCTGGGCAATTAAACGTTTTTAACATTGCAACGGACTTCGCAGGCTCAACTAACAACAGCGGAAGGGCTCCTCGAACCAGGCAGCAGCGGAGGACATCCACATGACTAATGGCGCCTCCCAACTCTACATTGTTAACAGCACTACACAATTGGGCACCATAGATGGAACAGGAGTAGTAAAACGATTACATTTGGTCAGCCAAACTATTCTTTAATAATGTGGTGTACTGTTTAGATTTTTCCTTGACAAAATGGTATGGCGGGGAATTCCAAGAGTTCTTGACCGCCTCATGTCTGACTAGGATGCATATGCTATTTACAACACTCCTATCAACAACCAGAACTCACTGTGGTCACGACTAAGTCATGCCAGCATGGGTGCCTGACTTTGCCCAACAAGTCCAAGAGCTTTAGAATGCACTGCCCACGACCACTGATACTGAGGTCAGCTGACTGATTGACATGCTCACACAGCAGCACAGGAGTATTTTCTCAGTTCACTCCCACCACCCCAACTGGATGCTTTCCTAGATTGCAATGGTGGGACAAATTATAAAACTTTTAATATCATAAGTTTATTGTATTAAACTGATTAATAAAGTGCCAGCAATAAACATTCTATTTTGCCCATGACAATGATGCAAGCAATAATCACAATGACTATGACTATGTATGTCTCATGACTATGTGAGCAACTATCCTTCTACACAGTTGTCTGCAAAATTGATAACCTACATAGACGTACCTTTGGTCGATATACCCATAGTTTATTTGTATCAGCAATGGACCTACAAATCCATAATAATTCCGTTAAACTCCACACATAAAAAGTCTCTGGTAGAAGAATAAAGCAATTTAGTGTCAAGTTTTTAAGACCGTGTAAAACTCGAGTTTCACTGAGACCGGTTCTTACCATCAAAACCAAGGTCGTCATCATCTACACACATAAAGATGATTTGACGGCTCTAGACAAGCCCGGTAAAAGAAAACTTCCGAGACGACTTGGCAGCAAACAAATCAGATTGTGTTACGCGGACAGCAAGAGTAAAAATGAAATAGAAGGGAAGAGAAGACTGTGTACCGTGCACGATTCACGACGAAGTCATCCAAAGGACCTCGCCTCCCCTCCTCCGGCTATAAAATGCCTGCCCTCCCTCATATAGCTCCATCAGTCTTTTTCCAAGCTCGCAAGATGGCTCATCTTCGTTTTGTTCTATCCTTCCTCCCTAGCAATCAGCTCCATCTTGTTTGTGCATGCCGCGGATGAAGATATGCTGCAGGACTTTTGCGTTGCAGACAATGGCTCCAAGATCAAAGTGAACGGCGTCGTCTGCAAGGCGGCCGACGATGTCAAAGCCGAGGACTTCAAGTCGAGCCTGCTGGCGACTCCGGGAACACCGACAACAAGCTCGGCTCCAACGTCACGCTGGCGAGTGTCAACAATTTCCCCGGTCTCAACACCTTTGGTGTCGCTTTTGCCCGCGTCGACTATGCTCCCGGCGGCACCAATCCCCCACGTCCATCCCCGAGGATCCGAGCTGCTCTTCCTCGTGCACGGAACCTCTTAGTCGGATTCGTCACCACCTTGCCGGACAACAAGCTCTTCGCCCAAATGCTCTATCCTGGAGATCTGTTCGTCTTCCCTCGGGGACTCGTCCACTTCCAGCTCAACGTTGGAAAGGAGCCTGCGGTTGCGATGGCTGGCTTCAACAGCCAAAACCCGGGGCGACTCAGGTGGCCAAGGCGGTGTTTGATTCCAATCCTCCAATCAACGACGACGTGATCGCGAAAGCGTTCCAGATTGACGACCGTGGTCTCATCCAGAAGTTGAGAGAGCTCATCGGCATGACTTGAAAGTCTCTCCAAAGGTTGCGAGGCTGACTTGACTGTCAAGTTTCTTTTTCATATATAAATAAATTATTTTTCCAAAGCTCTTACCTTTCGTGGAAACTTTCGTAAGCACAGCTAGATAGAATAAAAACAAACACATCGCTTTCCGCCAATTTCCATTTTAAACACGCTCCTGGAGCGATTTGCCAGGACATACGTCGATCCAATGCCCGAAATATATCGTAATGCGATCGGCAAGATGCCACAAAACCCTACAAACCAGAGCATCCGGCACAAACGGCATGGCACGCAGCAATTCCTCGGCATTCTCCAGTTGCCTGCCACGGCCGAAGATATCGATCATGCAGACCCTGCCTGGCGCGATCCTAAAATCCCCTGTCACGAGAAGAAAGAAATCCTTGTTGCGATTCACGGAGCTGATGTAGGCGCAGGCCGGAGTGTCACCTTCCACGCTCCCATCGAGGACTTTTTCTCGCCCTCGCCACAATGAGCAAACGCAGTGATCCCTTTATGCAGCATTGTAATGGGCTGACACTGTAGTGAAGTGAGGTCCATGATCTTTCAAGTGAAAGACCAAAACTACACCTTGCCAACTCACCCAAGCCCTCTCTAACCCTCAAGCATGTGTTAGAAGGGGCTTTTGGCAAGATGACAAAGTATCTCCTTTAGCCTACTTTGAGAGGATTTCGAGATTTACCTGGACGTATTTGAGTGTGCTGCATAGAATAATCAAGTGGCTGGACATGAGAAGGTTCTGTATGGCTCTATCAGGAGGCACAGAGAATGTTCGTTTCATGCTGTGCATGAGATCAGATTGTTTGGTGGGATGAAGCAGTGGACTCGATTTCCAGGCTGTTGTGATGTTCAATTAAGATTGCATTATCGAGATTGGAATCACAAGAACATGGAAAGAACTGGACGTGTCTCCCAGCGTGGTGCGTGTTTCGTCTGGGAATTAATCTTGTGATGTTTGCTCGAGGCGATGTAGCCTTGATTGTCACAGTAGATTGGTGTTGGGCCGGGTGTCGTTGAGGAGGCGGCGAAGCCAGATGGCCTCTTTGCATGCGGAACTAGCCTCCGCCTCACAGCTGGAGCAGGCAACGACGCTCTTCTTCTTGCTGCTAACTGCATTGTGAAGGCTAAACAATTTAGCCAAAGCCAGCCCAGTAAGCTTGACTCTTGGCCTTAAGACCGTAAGAAAACGTATCTCGGAAGTACCAAAAGACGCGTTTAAGTGCTTGCCAATGTTGAGGTCCAGGATTGTCAGGGTTCTTGCACAAAGTGGAATTCGAATGGATTAGCGCACCTTCCATGGCGTCCATATCCCCTCTATAACTAGAAAAAACACACTCCAACAAGCGAACGAGGCACTTTCCTAGGCTATGGCATTGAACACAAGGCTTACAAGGTCTACAATCCTGTCTCCAAGGCGCTGATCATCTCACCAGACGTGCATTCAATGAGACTCCATCACGTCAAGTGGGAGAAAATCTGCCTTTGCCAGTGCTGCCCAATGCCCAATCCGAACGACCTGCGAATCTTCAAGACTCACTGCAGCCGCTCCTCTTGCAGATCTTCTCGCCAGAACAAGGGCAAGCCACCACCACGGCTGATTGCTCGCAGCTGTACAGACATCCCTGAAAGTCTTGTGGAGACTTTACTTTCTGGAGTGGAACTTCTGGGAATTCCAAGCGGCTCTCAAGTCTCTTGAAGTTGACAGGAAAAATGGAAAGTTGCCTTTATTATTCCCTTCACCTTGGTGAGACAAGCGCCTCCTGGACGCATGCTGGGTGACTATAATGAGAGGAGCGGAGGTGGGAAGAATGGGGAAAGGAGGTGGAGGATTTGGAGGAGAATTCGCCGCCAGATGGAAAGAGCCTGACGTGTCTCCCAGCGTGACGTGTCAGCCACGTGGCTGTCCGCGTCTTCAATCATGATCGTGGTTGTCCCTGGAAGGGCCGGAGGATGCGTGGGCTGACCCTGGGTGAGCATTCTCCGGGAGGTCCTTTCGAGAAGAGTGTGGATCTTGTTAACAACAGGAAGGCGCAATTCGGAATTGAAAAGCTCGGCCTGCTGGCTCATCCGAAAACGAGCCCGGCCTGGAACAATCGATGTTGCCGCTGATCATGATCACCAATGCGATGGCAACAAGCATCCTTCCACGATCCATTCCAGCCAAAAAGCACTAAACGTAGTGATGATATCGTTGTATAAGAACCAAGAGCTGTGCTTGCTCCGATACGATTGGATCAATGGGCCTCCAGTGTTTTATATTCACACAAAAAGTTCTCCACCGGGCTTGGTAAACAGTCAAGTCCTTTGCGCGTGCCATTTGTCAAAACAAGACTCGTTAGCTTCCAAGCCAGAACACTCTACGAGCAGCTTTTCAAAGTCCTGCACAAAAGACAGCTCGCCATTTGAAGTCTATAAGCTCTTGGTACCAAATTACTTTACCATGTTTCAAGGCAGCCTTGGCGCAACTTTGCGTGGGCCAAGAGCATGACCTGACCACGCAAGTCTACAAATGACGCTAGATTTGCGTCATGCAGCCAGGAGCAACTTAGAAATCTATCACGAGAAAGAAAATAAAATCTTAAAGCTTTAAGAACTTTCTAAGACAACATCCTTTCTAAGAACGTCCTTTAGACTAGTCTGAAACCCACGCCGCATTCGCACTTTTCAATGTTGTCCAGCGCGAACTGAGCCGGATAAACGTGGTAGCACGGCTCCATCGTCTCCCTCACCGAGCAAACCACGCTCTTGTTCTGGTCGCACACGAACTGCACGGGCCGCACGCCCGCCAGCCCCGCCGCCGAGTAGCCAAACGTGGATGGCGGGCTCGTCACCAGGACATCGCTCATCGACAGCAAGTAGATCTCCATCACCGCCTGTGCGTCGTGATCCAAGTTCCCTGTGTTTTGCACGCCCTCCACGCTCGGCTGGTGGATGGACACCGAGGAACCGTCCGCTAGATCGTATCCCAGCACCTTGCTCTTGAGCGTCTCCGAGTACTGCGAGTTGAGCGACACCACCAGCACCGCCACCTTCCTGCTGTTCTTCCTCACCGACGATCTGGGAGCTCGCTCCTGGGTGGTGTTTGCGAGCGCGCCTTGTTGCACCAGGCAGTCGAACGTATCCTCGGCGAGGTTGGGGTGGCGAGAACCAGATGTGGTTTCGCAAGTGGACCCCGACTAGAAGCTCGGCCTGGGCCAGGTACGCGTCGTAGTACCTGGCCGCCTTGTCCCACACGAAGTCACTGGGAAGCAACAGGTACCTCACCAGGAGATGGAAGATGGCCTCCTGCTGTGGGAACAATTCCTCGAGTTGCTCCTGAAAGCCGGGACGTTGTAGAGCGCCGGAGTGAAGTACTGGCCGGAGGAGAGGACGATCCACCGCGCGCTGGAGTTGAGAGCTTGCTGTTGATCTTGGCAGAAGAAGGCCTTGTCCTGGTCCTGTAGTTGTAATCGAGATAGGCCACCACCACCTCGGGAAGCTCACGTCGACGCCGCGGCTGCAGTTGGGCGAACCAGCCAGGCTCCCAATCCACTTGAGGCGTCCAACGGCGCCAACTCGAGGTGCTTCCAGCTCGACGGCAGCAGCCAGGAGCTGGATGGAAAACGGCTCGCAGAAGAGCGTGTCCAGGTTCTCCAACCTCGCGATCAGCATCGTCTGTCGGTGAGCAGCGCGTAGAGAAACGCTGCTACTATAGCCACCATCTTGTTGCCGATCCCCTGGTTGGCGGGAACGTAGACGAGGTAGCCGCATGTACTACAGTTCGCGCACTGCTCGGGCCCCGGAGCGCACCTCCCATGCAAAGCCTCGTACTCTAGGATTTTCCGTTGGAGCGACTCGGATGGCTCGAAGCTCGCCGATCTTCGGCGGCTGTAGAAGTCGTACTCGTTCCTACTCCTGCAAGAGTCGCTGCCGTTGTAGCTTGTGGTGTTGTTGCTGATGCGGAAGTTTGATCCCAGAGTTCGGCTCCGGGACATCATCGCGGAGTCGGAACTTATGTCGAGAATCCATACGAGTAGCAGTGCCGCAGCGGAGAAGAGGAGCACGAAGAACAGCAAGCTCGGGCTGTAACTTTCATCCTCCGATCCTGGAAAGTTTTTCTTCGCCGCCTACCGAACTCCAAAGCCTCAATGCAAAAAATTCCTCTTAGTTGGTGATGGTGATTACCAACCTGGAGATCAGAAAGAATTAAGATTTGAGCAACTAAGAAACAATTCCGTGGCTCACCATGTGGACGGGACACGCGACCAAATACTCGAGACAAAGAAGGAAGTCACGGCTCCAGCCAATTGGCTTGTCGCCACCTTCCCCACCATCTTTCTGGTGGAGTCTCACGGTACTGGGACGCCTGGAGCTGTCCTTCAAGCTGTTCTCCGTGAGCTCTTTGTTGCTATCCGACCGTAGCAGGGTTTCCACCACTTAGTCCTTCAGAACCTCCAGCCGGTTCTCCGAGAGATCCAAGCAAACTCAAAGAGTCTGCCCAAGCTGAGAGACAAGATAGCCCACACTAGCTCCTCTGAAACGTTGTTCGAGCACTTCCAAGCCCGCACACCCACTTGGATGGCTGAGAGATGTAGGGCCGAGCATGACATTCTGGAGTTTGATGCTGGACGAGGAGTGAGACTGTGAAGAGCTCCTGGAGAGCCACGCAGTCGCGAAAGATCCCATCGCGCCAAAGGCCTAGCAGCTCGATGTACCCCCGAGAAGGACGAGCCAGAGATCATGTTGCCGGAGAGCTTGAGTATCTTGAGCTTGCTCGTGATCGTCCAGCTAAACTACATGTCTAACACCTCAAGTGACCCTGAGCAGTTCCCCTCTAAACAGAAGAGATACCTGTCCTGTCCGGTGTTCAATCTCCAGTGAGGTTAGAACTTCCATGCTGTGAACCTTCTGATGGAACAAAACCTTGATTTCTAAAAGAAGAAGATTCAGCAGCAGCTACCTGCGATTTAAACCAGTTTCTAATGAAGGCTGGACACCAAAGACACAAAGAATGAGCGGTTTGAATCAAATCAAAAGGATGTCATACCTCAATTAGCGTAAGAACCGGAAATACCGCAAAAATTAACGGCCTGAGCAATTTACACTGGCCTCCGCAAAAACTGCTTGAAATGTTTACCCTTCGCGACTCAAATATCACGTCACAAACGCCACAACTGCCGTGGTATCATCTAGCTTTCCACCGCTCCAATTCATTCTCGCCTTTGCAGCCCGCCTGGCAAACGGGCTGTCCAAACGCTCGGCCTGCGCCCCAGCTACAAGGTCTGCTGCAGCTGCCTGTAAAGTGAAGAGACTATCAGCAATCTTGAGATTCTTCAACAGCGAGAGTTCACCTTCAAGTTGACTTGGTCGGACCAAGAGATTTTTTTAAGAACTTCGATTATGTCGTCGCTGAAGAGATTGTCAAAAGGCCATCAGTTCCCAAAACAATAATGTCACCCTTGCAGACAGGGATCTTGAATTCCTGTAGACGGAAAATTAGCGAACTTAAGGAAAAGAAGCAAGAGTACCTCTGCAACCGTCGGATGGTCACCAAAGGTTCCAACTTGAAACGGAAAGTTAAAACTATGCTGCATGGGCTCCGAGCTTGCAACTACTTGCCAATTGCGAACTATGATGAACCCCGAGTCTCCCAAGTTTGCTGCGTACAGTGTCTGAAACATATGACCCGACTCAGCCTCAAACATCAAATCCGACTAGCTTACTTGCTCAAACAATGCAGCCACAAGGACTGTTGCTGATCCTGGGCCTTTGTACTGCCGGCGGCTTTGACAAGCACGTCCTTGGGGTCCGGTTTCCCTTTGCTGTTTACAACCAATGCCTTACAATGTCCCATAAGCTCCTGAGAATACATCCCCGAATCAATG
>JAPFRF010000063.1:0-20482 GCA_029282475.1 Phrynocephalus forsythii | reverse complement strand
AATGCGAAGAAGATCAAGGTGGACTTTCCTCCACCGTCCCGGGTTAAAGACCTGCATATGCCTCGTAGTCTTCCTCCTATCCTTGTCTAGACCTCCCACTAGCCGCTTGAGAGTTCGGAAGCCTTCGCTATGTAGCTTTCTCCAGATTGTGTAGTGGTCCTCCTGCCCAGCGTCCTATCATCCAGTTTGAAGAGGTCGTTGAAGAACAGGCTGGTTTAGCGAGTCCTCCGCCGCCCCTGGCAATTCCTTTACCGACTGGAAACGCGCTCCATAACCGGAGGAACCCTTGAACTAGAGTGCCGCCCTTGACTACTTGCTTCGGCCCTTCGGCAAAGAGCCAACGTGGATCTTCTTCCCACGGTCTTGCAGTGTTGTGCTTGGGCCGGATTGCCAACAAGTTCTCACCTAAACATGAGTCTCCAAGGTTGATTACCTGGTTGAAGGCCCATGAGGAGGATTTTGTACCGTAGCGCCTTCGCCATGTCACTTGGATCGATTACTCCAAGTCCTCCCAAGACTCGCGGACGTGCTGTAGATTGCCACGCGACCTTGGCCATGCTCCTCCCTATGACCGAGCGCCCCGCCACAAATACTAACGGACCATCGTGCGTACCTTTCTAAGAGTGCGTTCTGGACAGGCCAGGATGGAGAGGTGGTACCGGATGCCGGGCAGAATGATGCTCCTGGCTACTACCACTCTCGCTGGCAAACCGAGTTTCGGGAGCCCACTTCGGATTGACGTTTGTACCCGTCGGGCAAGGTGTCATCCTGAAGTGCTGCATTGAACCGAGTACCAACCTGATCCCCAAGTACCTAGCGTCTTCTCCTGGTTTGAGCCACTGGAAGCCGATGTCCCCCGCCCCCAAGATTCGATGCACTAGCCGCCCCCAATTTATGCCCACTGATTTGTTCCGATTAATTGCTGCACCAGCCGCGAGGTTGAACGTCTCCAGCGCCTTCTTAGCTGCATCCATGTTCTCCTTAGTCGCAAGTAGGAACAAGGCAGTGTCATCTACAAAAGCACCATCAAGGAGTTCCCGAGACACCCTTGTGGTTCCCGGAGTTGCTTTGTCTCGCAGCCGGCGGTGTGAGTCCTTTAATGCGCCTGCCCTTCCGCTAGAAATGTGCCTGGGCCTCAGCCACAATCAGAAAAAGATAGGGTGCTAGTGGACACCCTTGGCGTCTTGAAGCGTCCCAGCTGGAAACTCGGTCCCGTCTCGCCATTGATTGTGACTCGCCAGTGGCTCCTCGGGTGCGATAACGAGATCCTAGTGACCATCTCTCTCGGGATGCCGATCGTGTTCATGCACTCCTCTAGGAACCTCCAGTCCACCCGATCGTAGGCCTTCTCGAAGTCCAAAAGCCATCTGCAGTTTGTTGGTTAGAGATCTCCCGCCATCTCTCGAGCCAAGAGGTACGTCCCGATGTTTTCTGCGATTTGCCGCCCAGGAACAAACCACCCGTCTGCTGCTCCCGGATGATCAGCGGCATGACAGCTTGGAGCTTGAGGGTCATTGCTTTGGCATAGACCTTGTAGGACGTGTTGAGCATGGTGATTGGCCTCCACCCTTCAACTCCTTGCAGGTCCCCTCTTTGGAATAAGCGCAATCGGCCCTCAAGGATCTCGCGAGCAAGGTCCCATCACGTTGAGCATCCCACCATGCTTGTAGCAGCAGCGGGCCTATGGTCTCCTAGTGCTCCTCGAAGAAATGGGCAAGAGGCCATCGATACCTCGGCTGCTTGTCGTTGCTTTGAGCTTCCCGAGCGCTTCCCAAGCTCCTCCCGTGTGAAGTCCGTCTTCGGTGAGTCGTGCCACTCATGGGGACTCGCTGGGGAAGGGACGCAAGCACTTCCACCGCCCGCCCTTTCCCTCTCGGAGTCCACTCTGGGCCGTATATAGAAGTTGGTAAAACTCCTGGGCGAGCTGTTGCATCCCCCGTTGGTCCTCGATGACTCTCCCCGGCCACCGTGCTTCTTTAGTCCTAGAATGGGAGGAGAGTCCACATCAGCCTGATTCCCCTAAAGAAAGCCTTGTTGAGAAGGCGTTCATTCAGGGCCCATCCATCTTCCATGGCCGGACGCCCTTGCTCCATGCAGCGTACTCCATGTCACGTAGCTCGGCTTCACGTTCATCCGTATTGTTTGCCACTTGAACTCATCTTGCGTGTTCAGCAACATCTCATGTGCTGCTGCCACCTTCTTCCTGGCCAGTCTAAGGTCCTTCATCACCACCCCTTTGAGATCCTTTTCCGCGCGCCGGAGCTTCGTGAGCAAGACAAGAGCACGGGATCAGCCCCAGCTTGTTCTGCGCAAGGCGTCGTGTATAAGCCCAATTGCCACCGGGTCTTGCAGCGTGGCTCTAGTGATTGATCGCTGGACCGCTGTCCCTTTGTCCTTTGGAGCTGGATCACGCATTTGAGGGGGTCGTGATCTGAGAAGGAGGCAAATCAGCCACGTTTTTAGGCTTCCCCCATCTGCCGTATGCGAGATGAGGCGTAAATCCGGTCCGAGTCTCGACTAGGGGGAGGATACTGTCTGCGCCTTGTAAAAGGGTGAGCATGAGGTGCGAATCCCGCAGCATGCTTGAAGGTCCATGAGCCCCAGTATGTCCATGAGCTGACTCCACCGCTCCTGTTCACGTGGCTGAATTGTTTCCTGCATACCCTCGCGATCACGGATGTCCTCGACCATGTTGAAATCTCCCGGACCAGCCATTCATCTACTTGCCCCCGGGCAGATCAGAACACACTCAGCCAGAATTCTGCACGTCTCCCTTTCTTCGTTGGTGCATAGACGTTGATTATCCCACCCGTCCAAAGTGGAGGTGAAGGACAAGCAATTGAGCCTTTCCCCGGGACGAACAAGGTGGTTTCGTACTGAGCAGACCATTTGGTTGAGACTACCACTGCTGTGCCTCCTCACAGTCTAGCCCTTTGCTTGCGTGGCCGGGTTCCACAAAGCCGCCCCCTCATTCCAAAGGTGTAGTATGGGGCCACGGTCATTTTGTGCTCTTGCAAGCATAGGATGTCGATATCTCCTTCTAAGCTGATCTCACGGATGTGGGACTTGAGCTGCGCCCTTTTGAGTCGACTGCCGGTCCAGCTGAGTCCCCGGTTTCAAGTGACGAGCGTGAGAGTTGTCATGGAGCCACGTACTTCCAAGAAAGTGAGGAGTTACGGGTCTCCCTCCATTCTCGTGGAGATGGTCCACACCGCAGTCATCTTCCCCGTGCTTCGTCCGGAGAAGCCTCGGACAGTGTACTTTTGCAAAGCCCGTCCCACTCGGTGATAGCACTCTCCATGCGTGTGTGGTAGTCTCCAATAGTGACGACCTCAGGAAGGCTGTGTTCCCGCGGCACATCAGCCGATCTCCCGCCTCTGTGGGACTTAATTCCCGCTTAGGGGAATCCACTGACCGCCATTCCTACTGTTCGAGGGAGGACCGGCTGGGAAGCCATCTCCCTTCGACATCCGTAATAGGTCCCTCGAACAGTTTGGGCTGTGAGGATGAGCCCAAGAGTGGTGGGGCGACCGGGAAGCGAATGTGGGAGCTTGGTCCGGAGGGCGTGCCTTCAAGATCCGCTCTTGCTCTGCAGGTAACTCAAATGGCTTACGGGATGCCAACCTGTTCCGCTTGACTGAGCAGGCCTCCTCCCGGTGTCCAGCGCTACGCTGGCAAAGTTGCATCTAGGTTACGAGTTCTCTTTTGGATCCCGATATACGGCCCAGCATCCACGATCTCTGTCGGGATTTCAGCCGCTGACACGAAAACTTTGAGACGGATGGGACCTAGAACACCCTCTGCTTCTACAGCTGGGCGGTAGGCCGCCGCTTGATCGGGGAATACTTCCTTCAACCAGCTCCTGTATCACCGGTGTGATCCGCATTTCCATGGGAACGTCCCACAATGCAATGTTCACTGAAAGCTCCCGCCTTGAGACATCTAGTAGGTCCTCTCGCGGTGAACCTTGGGATCCATGGGTGGAATGACACCGCCCAATTCTCGTCAATGAGGCCATGCATGGCCTCCGCCTCGAGACCGTGCCTCCTCTGTCTCAAAGACAATCGTAGCAGCCCCTTCCCATGCGGCAGCATCTTCTTCATGAGGATTCCCTCGCCCAGCGTTGCATTGATCCAATCGTTAGCCATGCGACCCTGTTGGGAACTTCCCCCTCAGAAAACAGCAATCGCCTTCTTGCGGAGTTCCTCTTCCTTCTCTCGCATCTCTTTGCCTAGAGTCTCAAGGTTTGACTTGGTTGACAGCCTTTCCTCTCGTGTCGTCGTGGACCAAGTCACTTCCACCTTCCCCTATCACTGCCACCTTGTGCTCTTCGGCCTGACCATGTGTTCCCTCGTTCACTTTATGTGAGGTGTACTCCTTGTTAGCATCAATGCCTTCTGTCCGAGGAGTGCAGCGCTTCTACCACCTTTCCCGCAGCCCCCGAGTCTTCCTCACTCTCGACGGGCTTTTGCCACTCGCTCTCGGTGTCAACCTCCTGGTTCTGGTACACCCGCTGAGACTCTCCTCTTATCTCGGCGGGCGTGCTCCTCCTCAAGGAAGGCTTCAAACCGTGTTTGTCCAGGCTGGGTCCTCCTTGGCAAGTCTCGAGTTTTAAGCTTCCGCCGCGTTGCTCGCTTCACTTTCTTCTTCTCACGCTTGGTCTTCCTCTTGTTGAAGGCATCATGGTCCTGGAACTGAAGTGTACCATCTGACTGTTCCTCCGGTGAGCACTCCGTCTCTCGGCTCCCAGTTTCTGGCTCTCAGAGTCCCACTTCAAATGTTGGTGTTGGCGTGGTAGCCACCTTGCCACCTTGCTCTTGCGCCCATGCATCAAGAGGTCCGCTTGCTGTGTGGCCACTGCCTTCGTGATTATCCCTTGAGCTTCACGCAGTGCTAGGTGGCCCAACACACCAGGTCCTCTCCCAAAGGACTCAGATCCAGCTCTCCCGATCCATCGTGCACATCAGGGTTGGCTGGAGTTCTTTGCGTACGGGAAGCGGAGAACTTTGGATCCTTTCCTCAAAGTGGTGGGGTCCCACCAGCCTCCCCGCCTTGTCGAGTCAATGGGAGGGAGAGGGAGCGACTCATTCCGCTCCTCGTGTGGTGTTGTGGGAGAGTCCGGATCTGATTTCCTCACTTGTTGTGGGTGCGCAAGGTCCACCTCTTTGTGTTTCCTCCCGTACTCTTGCATGTACTAGATCGTGGATGAGCCTGGCCACGTCTGCGGGAGTTTCCGGGTGGGACAGGGTTCCCACCAGCTGGGCATGAACTTGACGCATTCCCATCAGCGGTGGAGTGTGCCAGCTGCGCAGTCCTTCCGAGTCTTAAGGTTCTCTGTTAAATTGCGAGAGCTGCACAATGTGCATCCATAGAGAGATGTTCCCCACGTCTTCCCCCTCATCCAGTTGGTGAGTTAGCTGCAGACTTCATACTGGATTCGCAGCCGACTCGCAACACACCTGTTCCGTGAACTGCTCACTGTTCCAAAAGACTATACCACCGCTTGCCGTGGCTTCGGCAAGAACAAGTGTAGACAATCTGTGCTATCTCCACCCCGTCTCAAGTCCATGCAGCGCCTCGTCACCGGGGGCTGTGGGCTGGATCGGGGCCTCACACTTGAGGAACGAGCTGGTGAAGATGGGAGTGAAGCTCGGGCTTGTTTGTCGGTCCGACAAGCATCTGTGGGCAAACTTCGGTGTCCGAAGAGGCGGCTCCTTGTTCTGTCCTAGGACCACGGCTGGAACGGCCTGGCTCTCTAGAGATCTCCTGCCTTGGTTGTGCCTCTGAATGGGGATTGTGAACTCACCTTCTAGTGAGGCTTCCATGTTGAGCCTGCAAGATGAAGTGCATCGTCCTGCCCCTCTATTTTTGGACGTTCCGGGTGGGGCAGACTTGAGTTCTCCTGTCCCACGCCCCGCTCTGCTCTTGCATGCACGTGCTGCTGCTCTCTGTGGTGACCCCCGCCTGACCCTAGTGTGCCGCTCTCCCCTTACGTGAGACATCCAACCCTGTGAATCCCTTCAACGGTGAAAGTATTTGGGATAAATCCCCGCAAGCCTTCCGACTTGTGACTGACCCGACCCTCACGAAGCTCCTGGACTCCAGCCAGTGACCAAGCAAGTGGGTGAGGGGAGGTAGCTTTATCCTCTCCACCACTCTCGGTGGGCATCTCGCCTGCGGCTTGGCTTTTTACTTCCAGCTTTTTCCAGACTGGCCATCCATCCAACCTAGAAACATCCACCACTTCTATCCCGTGGTTCTCATCTTGTTGGGTTGCTTCCTTGTGTGGCTCACTTGCTGCCTTGCACAGCAATGTTCTGGCCGTTGATACAGAGGGCCCTTTCCTGTCTTGGCTTGCTGCTGAACGTGTGCTAGAACCCCGACCTTGTAACAGTCCTCCTCGTGGGAGTCGAATGCTACCTTGCCCTCCACGACCTTGAGGAGCTAGATTTGATGGGCGTGGATGCTGTGATTCCCTTGCGGCTGTTCTCCATGCTGTTCACAGGGAGTGAGTACACAGCAGAAGCAAAAATAGGAACGAACTTCCCTGATCTCACGGCGGATGCCCCCATTAGATGGTAGCAAGTGTGGGGAGATTGCACGCTCTCCCCGAGCGCTCTCTTCTACCTCTGGCTGCACCTCCGATCACGGCAGCCATGGTACTGGGCGCCTTCCTCTACTTCCTCCCCCAAAAACGTCCAACATTAGGGTTTAGGGTTTCCGGCGTTAATCCGGTTTCCGGTTTGAGAGGGTTAAACATGTATAAGACAAGTAAACACCATTGCCAGGGATTGGGGTTTGCCCACATTTAGGCAATCCCAAAGATATCAAAGGGTTTAGAACGTTTAGGGTTTAGGGGTTTACATTGAGGCCGGTTTCACTTTGAAGGGTTTAGGGTTTAGGTTTAAACGGAGCGTTCCAGTGCCAAAATAATCCACTATGAGTTGCAACACAAGATCGCTAAACATATACGAATATCCCCCAATCCCAGGGGATCAAACTCCGCCTCTCGAAGAAACTAGTGAAACTATGAGTCCTGAACGCCCTACAATAGGGACTCTTGGCCGTCCTCCTCCTCACTCCCACCGCGGTGTTGAAGCCACCGCCCGCCTTGCCACTCCTCCACTTGGATCACACGATGACATTTCGAACGAACACCATGTCGATCTAAATCGACGTCGTCAGCACAGCTCAGTGGTCCAACTCGAGCACGATGACCCGGCGTTGCTCGGGGTCTCACCTCCCAAGTGACTCCACCGCACAAGCTGAAGCCACCTGTTACACCCCAAGACGTGATGCTGTGTCTTGGAGCGCCTACCTCCCCAACCTACTTCCAGCACTAAGTCGGTGCCCATTGCGAACAAACTCCAAGGCGTAGAACAAGCGAGGTGTGAGCCTCCTCCAGCTCTAGACTAGAGCGTGCTACCTTGCCTCCCACACTAGACAAGTGCGCTGGCCCCCTTCAATGATATACCCGAGCCTTGCCGCTTCCCATCCACAATCACAAGACTTGCAAGCCTCCTCGAACCTCCTCAAAGGACTAGCCTAGCATTGAAGAACCATGTGGGATCCCTCCACGCAGCAAACCAACTCGCCATCCGCCACTGGCCCCCTTTGTGACAGCACTTCCCCTACTAGATCCAAAAAAATGCGCCCACTCAAGCTTCCTACGTCCATCCACCACTGGAGACTCCAGAAATCGGGAATGTTTGAGTTGTACCACCGAATCTGTCCTCCACCAGTCAACAAAGATCCCATGACTTAGATCCAAAAATCCTCCCTTCAAGTCGTCCAAGAACTCTCCGACACATGCAGCTTCACGCTCTCCGTGGGAACTTTTCAAGTCCCTTGCATCCCCGACCTAAAGGCGAAATCCCGCCAAAGCTGCGAGACCAGCAACTGCTATCGCATCCACCATGTTGCTGCCAAGCCAACCACATGCAACGAAGATCCCTGACACCTTAGAGTTCTACTCGAAGATCCGCCGCTACCTAAGTCCTGCCCTAACTGCAGTTAGCCAAGAACCCTAACCCTAGCCACCTAATTAGGGCAGGTGAGAACTCTGAGACTGTGAAGAATTTTTGCCTGCGTCCTTCTGGGAGGGTGTGAGGCTCCCTCCCAGCTATCCCCTGTGAATTTTTAGAAAAATTCCAAGCCGTTCAGGAGTTATGAGCTCCCAAAAACTTGAAACCATGAGAAGAAAAAAGAAGAGGAGGAGAGGAGAGCGTCCAGCTGCTGCAGCCGTGGTGTTCCTAGCTGCCCTCTCACTCCTCCAAATCTCTAGCCCCGAAAACCCTAGCCGCCGCCGAAGAACCCTAAAAACAGCAGCGACCTAGGGCCAGCGAGATCTCCAGATCCGTGGCAGATCTCGCCGCGGCCTTCTAGGAGGATGAGAATCTACACTCCTAGAAGCCCCCGTCGAAGGAATCGAGGTTTCTCCCAGCCGTTTGGGAGATATCAATAAAAGGCTGAGAGCGAGAGAAGAAGAGGAGAGGAGAGGAGGGAGACGAGCTCCGTGTGTTGCTGCCGGAGTCTGCGATGCTTGTGCCGCCCTGGACACTCTCCTCCCTCCCTCTTTCTCACACTCTCTCTCTAGCGCCTTGAGCTCTTCCAATGTTCTGAGATCGCGGCACCACTCCCCAATCCACATTTTTATGATCTCTTGCGTTGTGCCAAGGCACTTGAGAGCAAGTAGAGGGGCAAAAGCCTTTGAATTTTCATTCATTCGCCAGACAGGGTTTAGGGTTTAGGTCCAGGAAACACCAAAAAGATTGTGTCAAGTCGTCTAGCTCCTGACTCTTAGTGGCAGTGAGCATCTCCAGGCAGGGATTTTTGTGGCACTGTGGGCGCCGAGGTGCGGCGCACAGGGCCAACGCAAATGCCTGGCCTGGAGACTTGCTGTGCAAACGCCAGCGAGGGAGAGAGGGGCAGCATGGCTGGTTTCTCTGAATCCAGAACCATGCTTGGGGTTGTCTTGGCTTGCCGTTGGCTTGATGCTGTGGCGTGGTCAAGACAGAATGCTCTGCCGTGGCTGCTCCTTGCATCTTTCTCCTCCATAGCTCAGAAAAAATCTAAGTGCTGGGACTTAGAATTTTTACGATTGAGGCTTGGACCCACGTGGGCCGTTAGATCGGGAGATCTGACGGTGGAGAGATGCTGGAGGGAGCAGAGGCCAGCATTTGTAGTTGCAGTTGCAATTGTGTCTCCTACGGCCCATTCTGGTCGATCACAACAGTTCTGTGGTGATGTCTGAGGTGGGGCACGTACTCTCAACAGCAGGGAGCAATCACCTTTTAGGTTTTTGGAGATCCTTTGTTCACCTCGGCAGCCTCCAGAGGCGGCCAAAAATGCCTTTGTGGGGCACTTGCTGTGCTGGACCTGAAATCGTAGGAGCTGGGCCCAGCATTCGAGACGCCGAGGAAACTGTTGTGTGGAGATGGGTCACTAGCCCCAGACTCTTAGTGGCTTGCCCAGCTCCAGGCAGGGATTTCTGGCGTCACCCGCGGTGAGGTGTAGCGTGCCTACCCTCCCACAATGCCCGGCCTGGAGACTTGCTGTGCCAGACCTCCAAGCGGGGTGACAAGCATCGGGCTGGCCCTCCTGTCCCAGAGCCAGTATGGAGTTGTCTTGGCCTGCCATTGGCCGAAGAGGTTTGACTTTGGTAGATTGTTGTTCAAATTTACTGGATTCTTCTGGAAAACAATGAAACAGTGTGAGAACTTAAAAGCTTTACTTCCTGCGTGGGATGTGCTTTTGCACCGAGCAAAGCGGGTGAGGCCCGCTCGGATGCTGAACCGCAGAGAGTTTAGGATTTAGCGCCAGCGTTGGCGTTTAGGGTCAAAAAGACACCCAGTGGTGTTTCAATCCGTCGAGATCGCTAAACATATATGTACATTACCCCAATCCCAAAGGGATCAAAACTGACTGAGAGCGCATCTCTCGAAACTAGTGAAACTTGGCGAGCTAACAGCTACACGCTGCTCTTGGGCGTCACCTCAGTGACTCGTCGCGGAGCTTGAAGCCACAGCCGCCTTGCTGCACTCCTCCACTCCAATTTCCCAATCCGGCGAGATCGCGGCACCACTTTGTGCAATCCACATTCTCCGTGTGCCGTTGTTTAAACGGCGTGATCGAGAGCAAGTAGAGGAGAGGGAGAATGAATTTTCATTCATTCGTGAGCGAGGAGAGGACAAGAGACAACCCGAGACCGGTTTCGTCCTTTGGGACTCATCAGCCGGGTGTAGTCGTCCTAGTGTCTACCCTAACCCTAGGCCCTCACCGACTCTCTACTTATATTTTGGCTCTGTCACGTGGGGCGCGAGTCCGTGTGGCGGCCATGCGAAGTGGCGTGGCGTTGGCTCGTGAGGTTGCGAGCGTAGCACAGCTGGTGTTGGCTACTCCACAGCAGTGGTAGTCGGGAGAGAATGACTTCTCGGCGGATCGCCCGAAGACAGTAAAAGCGTTTAGCGGGCAGGTGACGTACCTTTGGCCTTAAGATAACTTGTAAAACGCAGCATGATATGATGCATGCGTTACGTCCACAATGCTTGTGTCACTCCGTACGTACCCCAACGAAAACGTGGTCCGCTTTGCAGGGAATATTCTGGGAATATTCCGTCGTTGACTGTTGACCCCGCGTTGACCGTGTGGACTGGGATGGTGGAGGGCCTGAGGTCACTCATACATACCCGGAGTCCAGCGGTGATGCAGGGGAGAGCCATCCGTGAGCTGTCGGCGTCATCGCCGATGTCGAAGGAGCGGCACCGTTTTAACGGAATACACGCTTTTCAACGAATCGTGTGTAGAGTTCAGAGTTGAAACTCACATATTCACGATCGGAAGGAAGAGCGGAATCCAACGGTATATGCCGTTTTGACTCGGTCAACAGGGATACAGTCGGGAATATTGGGAATATTCCGTTCTGACCGTTGACTCCCGCGTTGACCGGGCGTTGACTCGAAAGGGAGGTGGCCTGGAGTGACTGGTACGTACCCAAGGTCCTTCGCTCATGCAGAAAGTCCTTTTCCCGTGAGGTGTCGGCGTGTGTGACGTCGACGTCGTCGCACGGCACCATTATGAGATCGCAAGCTTTCCAAGGTGTGGTGTCCATCATAAGGAGATGAGACCAATGTAGTCAAACTTGGAAAGGGGTGCAGAATCGAATGGTGTAGGCCTCGTTGACTCGGTCAACAATCTGACTGTCAGGGAATATTCGGGAATATTCCTGTTTGGACAGTAGACTGAGCGTTGACCGGGCGTTGACCGGTGGGGACGACCTGGGGTGACTGGGACATACCTAGAGTCCATCGGCCAGACCCTGAAGGTCATCGGTCATGCAGAGAGATGCAATCATATGCTTCCGTCTCTTGCAAAGCGGTAGAAGATGTGGGCTAAGCTGCGCAACGCGAGTTTAGCCCCCTGACCAGAACGAACCGGGGTTCGGGAGGCATCTCCAGCACGTGATCACTCAGGGGAGTGTGTCTGCGGGGGAGCTTCATCCATCACCTGTTTAGGGTTTAGGATGTCCCCCAAGCCTAGCTGCATGCTTTGTGGAGTGTGTAGGGCAGCTTAAAGGCGAGGGGGCCCCGTCGACAAGCGTCACTAGAGCGCGGCGCACGCGTGAGAGAGCTTCATGTCACTGGTCGGAGGAGATGCTGGAGAGGCAGTGTTGGAGGAAGGAGATCAGGTATCCCTGGGCACAGAGGCGGTGGTGGAACCGCGTCGCATGGCATGGAATCCATCGGCCGTGCTCTCGCGGAGGAGGTATCTCCAGGAGTTCGCTGTGGATAAATGCCACTTTCTGGTGCCATGGGTGAACTGACGTCAGGGGGAGGTACTGGTAGGCATTGAGCGGCTTCTGGAACGTGGACGAGTCGAGGCAGCGTGTCTCTTCAAGCGGGCCTTTGAAGAAGTGGATATCGAGGATATCCAACTCCTCGAAATGCGAGATCACCGAGGTGATCTTGATCGGGGACGTAGTGTGCCGTATCCTCGGGCCATCGTTCGAGGCCTGCTCGTGTGTCCTGTCCCTCCGTCATCTGTGTACCTCCGTCGATGGAAGGGCAATTTGTTGGTTGTGTCGAGGCACTCGTCTGTGGGGACAGTGTTGAGCGTGGTGTCATGGACACGCAGAGCAGAGCCAAGTGCAAAGGTGACGGTGGCTGCTGCGCTGGGCCAGGTCCTGGAGAGCGTTAAGGCGAGAGGGCTCGCTGCTCTGTTCCAGTGGCAGGGCTGGCCTGGTGGCGATTGCAGGGGATCCGGCACCAGAGGTGGTGAGAGAGCCCGTGCCATCGGTATAGTGTCTGGCTTTGCAGCAGGGCCAGTGCTGGCATGCAAAGCTGGTTTTGTGCTTCCATGGCAGATTAGGTTGATTTTTGGCAGTGTTGTGGCGATGTCTAGGCAGCTTGGGTGCTCTGAGTGGCAGGGAGCATTCCCATTGGCATCTTTGGTGATCCTTTGGTGGTGCCAAGGCAACATACCAAAGGGGACGCAAAAGCCTTTGTGAGGGATTTGCTGTGCCAGACCCAAGTCAGGCTGGGCTGCGCTAGACGTCGGAAAGACTGCTAAGTGGAGATGTCAAGCTAGCTCCCAAACTCTTAGTGGCCGTGAGCAGCTCCAGGTGGGGATTATTTGTGGCGCTCTGGTGGCAGAACACAGCACGCAGAGGCCAGTGCAAATGCCCAGCTTGGAGACATGCTGTGCCAAACCCGTGCGAGGGGAGTGAGGGGCATCATGCCAGAGATCACAGCAGCTTTGTGGTGATGTCTGGGTGGCACGGGTGCTCTCAACAGCAGGGAGCAATCCCCTTAGCATTTTTGGAAATCCCTTGGTGGTGCCGAAGCAGCAGCCAAGGGACCAAAAGCCTTTGTGGGGCATTTGCTATGCCGGACCTGAGTCAGGGGAGCTGGGCCGCACCAGACGCCAGAAAAGCTGTTGTGTGGAGATGCAGAGCTAGCTTCAGACTCTTAGTGGCTCCAGGTAGGGATTTCTGTGGCGTCCTGGCGGTGAGGTGCAGCACAGAGGGCCCAACGTAAATGCCCGGCCTGGAGCTGTTGGGCGGCACTGGGCGGTACCAGGCGGTACTGGGCAGCGCCGCGTGTCTCTGGAAGTACTGCGTGTTGTTGGCAGTGCAGTGCCGCGCGCGTCATTGTGCAGTACCGCGCGTGTTGGTACGTTGCTGGGTCAGTGCCAGCGCATTCTTGGGCGGTGCTGCAGTACCGCGCGTCACTGGTCTGGGCAGCACGTTGCGGCCCTGGGCGGTGCTGACTGGCGCAGCTGGGCACTGCTGGGCACTCTGGTGGTGCTGCTGGGCAAGCTGGCGGGCTGTTGCTGGCGGGCTGGCGCTGGCGCTTTGGGCGCATCGGCCCAAGTGCTCACTGCGGTCGCTGGAGCAGCTGGCCGTGGCTGGGCTCGCTGCTCAAGACGCAGCAGCAAGCATGCTGGCGCTGCCTGCGTCAGTGGCTGTTGCTGCTGGAGCAGCTGGCCATTGGCTGCCAAAAACTAAGTGCTAGGACTTAGAAATTTTTGGCAACTCAAAGGCTGAGCGTTTGAGCCGTTGGATCTGTGCGATCCGACGGTGGAGGAGAGAGGAGAGGAAGCGTGAGTGGGCCTTTGCAATGGCTGTTGCTGGTGCAAAGGCTTCTCCCATGGTGGATTTTGGTGAGGCTGGGGTGGTGATCTCTGGGTGGTGTGGGCTCTGTGGCAGGGAGCAGCTCCTTGGCATTTTTGATGATCTTTGGTGGTGCCAAGGCACTGTACCAAAAGGGGCAAAAAGCCTTTGTGGAGATTGCTTGCCAGACACGATTCAGTGGAGCTGGGCCAGGAAACACCAAAGAGATTGCTGTTCCCAAGCTAGTTCCCGGACTCTTAGTGGCAGTGAGCAGCTCCAGGCAGGGATTTTTGTGGCGCTGTGGCAGCGAGGTGCGGCACACAGGGGCCAACGCAAATGCCTGGCTTGGAGACTTGCTGTGCCAGACCCTGGCAAGGAGAGGGACAGCATGGCTGGTTTCTCTGAATCCAGAACCATGCTTGGAGTTGTCCTGGCTTGATGTTGTTGGGTGTGGCGTGGTCAAGACAGAATGCCCTGCCGTGGCTGCTCCTTGCATCTTTCTCCTCCATAGCCCAGAAAAAAAAATCTAAGTGCTGGGACTTGGTTTTTACGATTGAGGCTTGGACCACGTGGACCGTTGGATCAGGAGATCTGACGGTGGAGAGGATGCTGGAGGAGCAGAGGCGGGCATTTGCAATTGCGGTTGCAATTGTGTCTCCCACGGCAGATTCTGGTGGATCACAACAGCTTTGTGGTGATGTCTGGGTGGTGTGGGTGCTCTCAACAGCAGGAGCAACTCTTAGCATTTTTGGAGATCCTTGGGTGGTGCCGAGGCAGCAACCAAGGGGGCCAAAAACCTTTGTGGGGCATTTGCTGTGCCAGACCTGGAGTCAAGAGAGCTGGGCCGCACTAGACGTCACAAAAGCTGTTGTGTGGAGAGGCCGAGCTAGCTCCCAGACTCTTAGTGGTGGTTAGCAGCTCCAGGCAGGGATTTCTGTGGCGTCCTGGCGGTGAGGTGCAGCGCGCACAGGGACCTACGGAAATGCCCGGCCTGGGGACTTGCTGTGCCAGACCCGTGTGCAGGGAGTGAGGGCATCATGGCTGGCTTCTCCTGTCCCAGAGTCATGTATAGGAGTTGTCTTGGTTTGCTGTTGGCACCAGGCAGTGCAGGGAGGCGCTGGGCAGGGCGCAGCGGCTCCGGGCGGCGCGTGGCGGCCCTGAACGGTGTGCGGCGGTGCTTGGCGCTGCTGGGCGGCGCGCAGCGTCATGCAGAGGTGCCTGGCGCAGCAGGGCACTGCTGGGCAGCGCTGGTGGTGCTGCTGAGCAGCGGCTGGCCGGGACGTGGTGCTAACGGGCTGGGCCACGACGAGCCACAGAGCTGGCGCCTTGGGCGGCGAGTGCTGGCCCAAGTGCTCGCTGTGGTGGTCGCTGGAGGCCGGCCGTGGCACGGCTGGCTGGCCGGCTGGAGCAGCAGCCGCGGCAGCTGCTGGTGCTGGCAGGCCGCGGGCTGTTGCAGCGGCTGGCGCTGCCTGCGTCGGCGGCTGCTGCTGCTGCTGTTGGAGCAGCTGGCTGTGGTGACTTGGGCCGTGGCGTGCTCAAGACGTAGCTGCCATGCTCACGTAGCTTCCATTGCCAAAAACAAGTGCTGCTTAGAAATTTTTGGCAACTCAAAGGCTGAGCGTTTGAGCCGTTAGATCTGTATGATCCAGCGGTGGAGGAGGGAAGAGAGGGCAGCGTGAGTGGCCCTTTGCAATTGCTGTTGCAAAGGGCTTCTCCCATGCAGATTTTGGTGAAGCACAGCGTTTTTTATGGTGATCTCTGGGCAGGGTGGGCGCTCTGTGTGGCAGGGAGCAGCTCCTTGGCATTTTTGATGATCTCTTGGTGGTGCCAAGGCACTGGACCAAAAGGGCAAAAAGCCTTTGTGGGGGAATTTGCTGTGCCAGACCCGATTCAGGGGAGCTGGGCCGCGGGAAACACCAAAAGATTGCTGTGTTGAGAATCCAAGCTGGCTCCCAGACTCTTAGTGGCGGTGAGCGGCTCCGGGCAGGGATTTTTGTGGCGCTGTGGCAGCGAAGTGCGGCGCACAGGGGCCAACGCAAATGCCTGGCCTGGAGACTTGCTGTGCCAAACCCTGGCGAGGGGAGAGAGGGGCATCGTGGCTGGTTTCTCTGAATCCAGAATCATGCTTGGGGTTGTCTTGGCTGCCGTTGGCTTGCTGCTGTGGCGTGCTCAGACAGAATGCTCTGCCGTGGCTGCTCCTTGCATCTTTCTCCTCCATAGCCCAGAAAAATCTAAGTGCTGGGACTTAGAATTTTTTACGATTGAGGCTTGGACATGCGTGGACCGTTAGATCGGGAGATCTGACGGTGGAGAGGATGCTGGAGGAGCAGAGGCGGGCATTTGTAGTTGCAGTTGCAATTGTGTCTCCTACGGCGGATTCTGGTCGATCACAACAGTTCTGTGGTGATGTCTGGGTGGGGCACGTGCTCTCAACAGCAGGGAGCAATCCCCTTAGGTTTTTGAGATCCTTTGGTGGTGCCGAGGCAGCAACCAGAGGCGGCCAAAAAGCCTTTGTGGGGCACTTGCTGTGCTGGACCTGAGTCAGAGGAGCTGGGCCGCACGAGACGCCAGAGAAACTGTTGTGTGGAGATGCCGAGCTAGCTCCCAGACTCTTAGTGGCGGTTAGCAGCTCCAGGCAGGGATTTCTGTGGCGTCTGGCGGTGAGGTGTAGCGCGCAGGGGCTAACACAAAATGCCCGGCCTGGAGACTTGTGTGCCAGACCTGTGCGCAGGGAGTGAGGGGCATCGTGGCTGGCTTCTCCTGTCCCAGAGCCGTGTATGGAGTTGTCTTGGCCTGCCATTGGCGAAGAGGTTTGACTTTGGTAGATTGTTGTTCAAATTTACTGGATTCTTCTGGAAACAATGGAAACAGTGTGAGAACTTAAGCTTACTTGGTGCGTGGGATGTGCTTTTGCAACCGAGCAAAGCGGGTGAGGCCCGCTCGGATGCTTTTGGAACCGCAGAGAGTTTAGGATTTAGGCGCGTTTAGGCGTTTAGGGTCAAAGACACCCCGTGGTGTTGCAATCCGGCGAGATCGCGGCACCACTTTGTGCAATCCACATTCTCCGTGTGCCGTTGTCGAAACGGCGTGATCGAGAGCAAGTAGAGGAGGCAAGGGAATGAATTTTCATTCATTCGTGAGCGAGGAAAGGACAAGAGACAACCCGAGACCGGTTTCGTCCTTTTTGGGACTCATCAGCCGGGTGTAGTCGTTCAGTGTCTACCCTAACCCTAGCTCGGCACCGACTCTACTTATATTTTGGCTCTGTCACGTGGCGCGAGTCCGTGTGGCGGCCATGCAAAGTGGCGTGGCAGCGTTGACTCGCGAGGTTGCGAACGTAGCACAGCTGGTGTTGGTTACTCCACAGCAGTGGTAGTCGCTGAGAATGACTTCGGCGGATCGCCGAAGACAGTAAGCGTTCGGCCGGCAGGTGACGTACCTTGACGCAAGATAACTTGTAAACGCAGCATGATATGATGCATGCGTTACGTCCACAATGCTTGTGTCACTCGTACGTACCTGGCAACGAAAAACGTGGTCCACTTTGCAGGGAATATTCTGGGAATATTCCGTCGTTGACTGTTGACCCTGCGTTGACCGTGTGTGACTGGGATGGTGGAGGGCCTGAGGTCACTCATACATACCCGGAGTCCAGCGATGCAGGGGAGAGCCATCCCACGAGCTGTCGGCGTGCGTCGCCGATGTCGAAGGAGCAGCACCCTTTTAACGGAAAAACACGCTTCCAACGAATCGTGTGTAGAGTTCAGAGTTGAAACTCACATATTCACGATCGAAGGAAGAGCGGAATCCAACGGTATATGCCGTTTTGACTCGGTCAACAGGGATACAGTCGGAATATTGGGGAATATTCCGTTCTGACCGTTGACTCCGCGTTGACCGGGCGTTGACTCGAAAGGGAGGTGGCCTGGAGTGACTGGTACGTACCCAAGGTCCTTCGGTCATGCAGAAAGGTCCTTTTCCCGTGAGGTGTCGGCGCGTGTGGCATCGATGTCGTCGCATGGCACCGATATGAGATTCGCAAGCTTTCCAAGGTGTGGTGTCCATCATAAGGAGATGAGACCAACGTAGTCACACTTGGAAAGGGGTGCAGAATCGAATGGTGTAGGCCTCGTTGACTCGGTCAACAATCTGACTGTCAGGGAATATTCGGGAATATTCCTGTTTGGACAGTAGACTGAGCGTTGACCGGGCGTTGACCGGTGGGGGACGACCTGGGGTGACTGGGACATACCTAGAGTCCATTGGCCAGACCCTGAAGGTCATCGGTCATGGAGAAGGATGCAATCATATGCTTCCGTCTCTTGCAAAGTGCGGTAGAAGATGTGGCTGAGCTCGCAACGCGAGTTTAGCCCTGACCAGGAACGAACCCGGAGGCATCTCCAGCACGTGATCACTCAGGGGAGTGCGTCTGCGGGAGCTTCATCCATCACCTGTTTAGGGTTTAGGATGTCCCCCAAGCCTAGCTGCATGTGCTGTAGGTGTAGGGAGCTTTAAAGGCGAGGGGGTCTGCCGACAAGCGTCACTAGAGCGGGCGCAAGCGTGCAAGGAGAGCTTGATGTCACTGGTCAGAGGGAGATGCTGGAGAGGCAGTGTTGAGGAAGGAGATCAGGTATCCCTGGGCACAGAGGCGGTGGTGGAACCGCATGCGCATGGCATGGAATCCATCGGCCGTGCTCTCCGAGGAGGCATCTCTGGAGTTCGCTGTGGATAAATGCCACTTTCTGGTGCCATGGGTGAACTGACGTCCAGGGAGGTAGGTAGGCGTTGAGCGGCTTCGGAACGTGGACGAGTCGAGGCAGCGTGTCTCTTCAAAGCGAGGGCCTTTGAAGAAGTGGATATCGAGGATATCCAACTCCTCGAGCGAGATCACCGAGGTGATCTTGATCGAGGGACGTAGTGTGCCGTATCCTCTGGAGCCATCGTTCGAGGCCTGCTCGTGTACCTGTCCCTCCGTCATCTGTGTACTCCGTCGATAGAAGGGTGAATTTGTTGGTTGTGTCGAGGCACTCGCCGAGAGTGTTGAGCGTGGTGTCATGGACACGCAGAGCAGAGCCAAGTGCAAAGGTGACGGTGGCTGCTGCGCAGGGGTCTGGAGCCGTTAAGGCGAGAGGGCTGCTGCTCTGTTCCAGTGGCAGGGGCTGGGCCAGGTCCCGATTGGCAGGATCCGGCAGAGGTGGTGAGAGAGCCCGTGCCATCGGTATAGTGTCTGGCTTTGCAGGCAGGCCAGTGCTGGCATGCAAAGCTGGTTTTGTGCTTCCATGGCAGATTAGGTTGATTTTTGGCAGTGTTGTGGCGATGTCTAGGCAGCTTGGGTGCTCTGAGTGGCAAGGAGCATTCCCATTGGCATCTTTTGGTGATCCTTTGGTGGTGCCAAGGCAACATACCAAAGGGGGACAAAAAGCCTTTGTGAGGGATTTGCTGTACCAGACCCAAGTCAGGCTGGGCTGCGCTAGACGTCGGAAAGACTCGAGTGGAGATGTCAAGCTAGCTCCCAAACTCTTAGTGGCCGTGAGCAGCTCCAGGTGGGGATTATTTGTGGCGCTCTGGTGGCAGAACACAGCACGCAGAGGCCAGTGCAAATGCCCAGCTTGAGACATGCTGTGCCAAACCCGTGCGAGGGGAGTGAGGGGCATCTGCAGAGATCACAGCAGCTTTGTGGTGATGTCTGGGTGGCACGGTGCTCTCAACAGCAGGGAGCAATCCCCTTAGCATTTTTGAAATCCTTGGTGGTGCCGAAGCCTTGTGGGGGACCAAAAACCTTTGTGGGAGCATTTGCTATGCCGGACCTGAGTCAGGGAGCTGGGCCGCACCAGACGCCAGAAAAGCTGTTGTGTGGAGATGCAGAGCTAGCTTCAGACTCTTAGTGGCTCCAGGTAAGGGATTTCTGTGGCATCCTGGCGGTGAGGTGCAACAGAGGGCCCAACGCAAATGCCCGGCCTGGAGCTGTTGGGCGGCACTGGGCGGTACCAGGCGGTACTGGGCAGCGCCGCGTGTCTCTGGAAGTACTGCGTGTTGTTGGGCAGTGCCGCGCGTCACTGTGCAGTACCGCGTGTTGCTGGCAGTGCCGCGCAACATTGTGCAGTACCGCGCGTCACTGGTGGTACAGCACGTTGCTGGGCGGTGCTGACACGTGGCTGGGCTCTCGTGTTAGCAAGCTGCGGGCTGTTGCGGTGGCTGGCGCTGCCTGCATCGGTGGCTGTTGCTGCTAGAGCAGCTGGCCGTGGCATGCTCAAGACGACGCAGCAGCCATGCTCCCGTAACTTTCTCTACCGTTGCCAAAAACTAAGTGCTAGGACTTAGAAATTTTTGGCAACTCAAGCGGAGCGTTTGAGCCGTTGGATCTGTGCGATCCGACGGTGGAGAGAGGAGAGGGAAGCGTGAGTGGGCCTTTTGCAGTGGCTGTTGCTGGTGCAAAGGCTTCTCCATGGCGGATTTTGGTGAGGCACAGCATTTTCTGTGGTGATCTCTGGGTGGTGTGGGCGCTCTGTGGCAGGAGCAGCAGCCTTTGGCATTTTTGATGATCTCTTGGTGGTGCCAGGCACTGTACCAAAAGGGGCAAAAAGCCTTTGTGGGGAATTTGCTGTGCCAGACACGATTCAGTGGAGCTAGGCCCGCAGGAAACACCAAAGAGATTGCTGTGTCGAGAGCCAAGCTAGTTCCCGACTCTTAGTGGCAGTGAGCCTCCAGGCAGGATTTTTTTGGCGCTGTGGCAGCGAGGTGCGGCACACGCTAGGCCAAATGCAAATGCTTGGCTTGAGACTTGCAGTGCCAGACCCTGGCAAGGGGAGAGGGACAGCATGGCTGGGCTTTCTCTGGATCCAGAACCATGCTTGGAGTTGTCCTGGCTTGATG
>JAPFRF010000555.1:0-11047 GCA_029282475.1 Phrynocephalus forsythii | reverse complement strand
TGGGTTCTCTGTGTTTATTTCATCAAAATAACCCCTGTCTCGCACGCTTCTGTTTAAGATAGAGAGAAGAGAAGTAGAAAAGGGAAAAATTTTGGATTTTTTGTGGGAGGTCTGAGTCCTCTTTTCTAATTAAAGGTGATTGGAGGAAGAGCCATGATTGATACAGGTATCATTGTATATAATACAAGATGCTAAGGTTATAGGCAGAAACTGTTTCATAGCAGGCATTAGTTGGTCATATCGAAATCGTGGATAGGTTGTCCGATTCAGATAAATCCTATGGTTAAATGGCCGGTGGTTTTTATTATTAGATTTATTGGGAAATGTGGTTGGATCGCGTGGTGTTGGGCTTAAAAGGATTACTTGATAGTGTATTTATAATTAGAATGTTTGAGTACTCTTATTAGGAAGAATATAGCGAATATTCCGGGCTGGCATACTCTACGTTGAAACCAGATATTAATTCTGATTCCTTCGGTAAGATCAAATGGGTTCGGTTTGTTTCGGCTAGTGTTGATACGAATCATAATATGGCTAGAGGGCAAGATATTAGTGCTAACTATGTTTTTCTCTGGGCTTCAGAAATAGCTGTATTGTGTAGCCTCCTGTTTGAGATGCTATGCATACTAGGAATTAAACCTAGTAACTTCATGAGATTGTCTGAGTGGGATGGCAACAATTTGATTCCGTCTGCTACTGGCTGCGGATAAAGGTTTTAGGTCTTTTTGCATTTGCCTGACTCTGCCACACCAAAGTGAAAATTTTGCCTAGGGATTGAAATGCCTAGGCACATGTTTTGCACTTTAGATTTTTCAGTGTTGTTTGAAGGACTTCCTTCAGGGTTGGTCCTGCTTCATCGGTCCTTTCGTACTAGACGGAGCGGTGAACAGATATAGACCGACCTGGATTACTCCGGTCTGAACTCAGATCGCGTAGGATTTTTATCGTTGAACAAACGAACCGTTAGTAGCTTCTACACCACTTGATATCCTGGTCCAACATCGAGGTCGTATATTCTTGTTGATAAGAACTCCTTCAAGAATGTGGCGCTGTTATCCCCCTGAGTAGCTTGGTTCATTGATCAGTATTACTGGGTCTTGCGGTTTGAGCCCAATAGATTGGTTGATCTGGTGGTCATATAGAGGTTTTATTTCTTTAGTTGCCCTAACTTAAAATTAGCACCATATGTTTGGCGGTAATTTAAAGTTTCACAGGGTCTTTTGTCTTGTTTTGGCATGCCTGCTTTTGTACAGGCAGATCAGTTTCACCGACTGTTTTCAAGAGACAGTTTCTTTCATGTGGCTTGTAATCCCATGTCGGGGCTACAGAAGCTTATTTTATGGCTGTGAATTAGTTTTTCTATATTTTTCTGGAATATGTTGGGCTTTTTATTTAGAGAAATTTTCATGTTACTCGTTCTAGCAGGGTTTCTTCTATAGTTTTATAGAATGGCCTGGTTGGAAGATGGGAGATTGGTTTGTGGTTTTGTATTTATGGTGGTGTTACTGTGACGTAATATTTAGTGGTGGCTGCTTTAAGGCCAACTGGTTAAAATATTTTGTGCTTTCCACTTTAAGTTGTAGCCTAAATCAATAGAGCTGTACCTTTAAGCACACCTTCTGTACGCTTACCATGTTACGACTTTCCTCTCCTATCAGATCTAATGGTGAGGTGACGGGCGGTGTGTGTGTGTTCAATGTCCTGGTTCAGTAGAACGCTCTTATTCTTCTTAATAAGCAAATTTCGTGCAACTGTGTTTCAGTGAAGTTTTTGTTATATTTAGTAATGTAGCCCATTATTGGTCTTTCCCGGGCTGCGCCTTGACCTGTCGTTTTAGAGGGGGTCTTAAATTGCCTCTATTTTTTGAAATGGGCTGTCGACGAAGTGTATATTGCTTAATTTGTGCCAGAGAAAGTACTAAACGGATCATCAGATTGCGGCAACAAGCTCCTTCTAGGTTGGTTTTGGACACCGTTTGTTGTAGGTGCTGTTTGACGGTTCGATTTTGTGTTCTTCTTATTTGTTAGGCTTAAAAGAGAATTTTAGTCATTTTTTTGCCGGTTCTTGCTATTTTGAGTCTTCTGTATAACCGGGTGGCTGGCACAGAGACTCACGGACTCTATCTAATCATAGCTAATCGAGCTTGGCCTCATTATTAAATGTTAATTACTGCTGGTGTGTCCAGGATGTATGAAGCTTAAGGTCTTAGGGCCGCCCCTGATGTCTGCTCTGTTTACATTTTGTTTTAGAGGCGGACCTCACGGGAGTGTTGAGGTCATGTATAAGCTGTTTATAAATAGTAGTAAGTCCAGGGACCAAACGTTTTAGTGTCATAGAAAGCAGGGCTAAAACACTATGTCTGGTTTAGGTTAAATATATTGGTGAGTGTGGCTGGCTGTGTGACACCCAAATATCTTTGTGATGTATTGCACACACGCCACTTTTATGTGGTGTGTGCAACGATATATATATATATATATATATATGCACAATAATGCCACTTTATGTAGGTGTAATGATATATATATATATATATATATGCACAATAATGCCACTTATGTATGTGTGTAATGATATACATATATATATATATATATATGTACAATAATGCCACTTTATTTGTGTAATGATATATATATATATATATATATATATGTACAATAAGCACTTTTTTGTGTGTGTGTAATGATATATATATATATATATATATATATGCACAATAATGCCACTTTATGTGGTGTGTGTAATGATATATATATATATATATATATATATGCACACAATGCCACTTTATGTGGTGTGTGTAATGATATATATATATATATATATATATATGCACAATAATGCCACTTTTTATGGTGTAAATGATATATATATATATATATATATATATATATATATACACAATAATGCCACTTTTTATGTATGCAATATATATATATATATATATATATGCACAATAATGCCACTTTTGCACAATAATGCCACTTTTGCTGTGGTGTGTGCAATGATATATATATATCATTCATTTCAGCACTATGCTTTGTTATTAAGCCACGTAATACTAGTTTGGTTAAAGTTGCATTGTCAAATGATGTTTGATGTGGCATTAGAGTGTTTAAAGTAAAACATTGGCTGTGTGAGCTTTAAACATTATAATATTATGTGTGTTTTTTTAGACACATTCTTGGTCACGAATGAACGTTTGTTTGTTTGATCAATGGTTTGTCATTTTAGATTAATTCTTGCTAAAATGAAGTTGGATGGATGTATGATATGTCTTACGAGCATGGAAAGATATCGCTCCGCCTGGGGAATGTGGGTAAAGGATGATTCATGTAATGGACCTTCAACAATAAGTGTCATTAATATCACTTTGAAATGAGGCTGAAGGGAAGGAGATAAAAAAATACCAGATGCCGGGAGGGCCAAGGCATGTCGTGTCACGGGCTAAATGCAGCACACTCATTAATCAGAGGTCTTGGAAAAAGTATTTGAGTGCGGATAAAGGTTTGTAGGTGCCTGAGATAGAACTAATTTGAAAAATGCTGATTTTGGGGACGTTTTTTTGCCCCCTTGAGGGCGTTTTTGGGAGCGGACCCCATTTTGTCCCGCACTAGCTTTTTTTTATTGCACAATACTAGTTTGGTTAAAGTTGATTGTCAAAGATGTTTGATGTTATTGATTTTTAAAAAAAAACATTGGTGGGGTTTTAAACATTATAATATTATGTGTTTTTAGACACTTTCTTGGTCACGAATGAACGTTTGTTTGTTTGATCAATGGTTTGTTTTTTTTAGATTAATTCTGCTAAAATGAAGGGATGGATGTATGAATGTTTCGACAGGGAAAAGATATCGCCCCCCGGGGGAATGGGGGAAAAGGATGTCGGTAATGGACCTTCAAAATAAGTGTCTAATATCACTTTGAAATGGGGCTAAAGGGGAAGGGAGAAAAAAAATACCAGATGCCGGGAGGGCAAGGATGCGTGTCACGGGCTAAATGCAGCACACCATTAATCAGAGGCTTGGAAAAAGTATTTGAGGGGAAAAAGGTTTGTGGGTTTGAGATGGAACCAGAGGTCTTGGAAAGGTCATACTTTAGCGGTAACTTAGAAAGGCGCTAGACTGGTAATGGAAAACCTTATAATGGGGGGGTTTGATCTTTTTAAAGTAAAAGTTAATAAATCACCACTTTTCAAGGAAATGTCTTTTTTGGGGATATTAATGTTATTAGGGGGGAAAAAATGTTATGTACTATAAAATATTGTATTATGAAATATAAAGTAGTATGTATATATATATTAAAATGAGGTAATAATAAATGTTATATATCAAAAAATAAAAAGGATAAAATCCTGAGGGTTGACCCTTTTTTAGTTTACAAGACTAACGTTTTTGGTTTTGAGCATGGAATTTTTTGAATAAGATTTTGTTTTCTAAGATTGAGATTCCAAGAGGGCAATTAGTATGCTGAAAGGATGAGAGGGTGCTGTTTTGGGCCCAAATTAATTGGGGGGGTATCGGGCTGGTTTTCCTCCTACCATGTAAGAATGAAAATTTTTAAATGAAAATTAGAATATGATTTGTGAGGTTTGGGGGAAGGCCATTGTTCGTTGTTTTGACAGGGGGGTTGTTGGAGGGGTTAGGGAAAGATTGAAATTAAGGCTAGTGTTCCTAATTTGTTTGGAATTGATCGTGGATGGTATATGCAAATAGGGAAATATCATTCTGGTTTGATGTGCTGGGGGGTGAGGGGGTGAAGCTTTGAAGTTTTCTGATTCTATCAGGAGGTAGTTTTTAAAAGGGTGTGAATAATATTGGGGTTATTGATATTCCCGGAATGCCTTAAAAGAAAAAAAGGTGAAAAAGGGAAATTTTGTCAATAGTGGTGAAAAAGGCCCCGGGGATTGTTTGATCCAGTGTCATGAGGAATATTATGGATGCTGCGAAGGCAGATGATGAATTTGGGGGATTATACGAAATGAAAGAATCGTTAATGGTTCATTTACCGCAGCCCTCAGATTCTTTAATAATTGGGTCTCCTAAATATGGGGTTGTTGAGATTATACTTGTAATTCAGGGGAGTAAATGATATTTGTCCTCATGGTAAACATAGCCTATAAAGGGGGGAGTTAGTAGGTAAAATAATTTGATATTTCCAAAAGTTTTTTTGTATAGGTAGGGTCCATAGTAAATTCCCCTCCGATGTGTATGTAAATAGGAAAGAATATTGATGTCCCTTTAGGATATTTTGAAAAAAAACAACCAAAATTTACGTCACGGAGAATGTGGGAAATTTTAGACAAAGGGATAGTTGTTTGGGTGTAAAATGAGCGTAAAAAAATTCCTGCTGTTGGTGGGATTAGGTTTCTTGTAATGATCCGTTTCTATGCTGAAATATTTGATGGGGTAAAGATTAATTAGTGGTTAATTGTTTTAAGGGATGGGGGATTGGGGTTTAAAAAAAATGTAGATGTGTTTTATAGTTGAATAAAATTGATTTTCATTTCGAGGTCATTGGGAGTTGCAGTGAAAATGGTGTATATGTTCCCAGTGTTTATTTTTTTTGGGGTGGTAGGAGTTGATGTAATCCTTCTCCGTGTTTTGGTGCCTTCATTGTATTAGCTTGGTTTGGGGTGCATGGCTGAAAGGTTTTTTCATCTTAATTTTTTTTTTTGATTTATCTTGTGATGTTGGGTTTTTTGCTTACTCCATATGGGGGATGTATACCCAGAGGCTTGGGGGTCGATTTTTTGGTTTTGGTTGTTTGTTTTGTGATATTAACTTTATTGGAAAGTTTTGGTTTTTTTTCATTGGGTATATGGGCTGGTTTTTGTGTTGGTGTTTGTTGTTATATTCATATGGAGGGCTTTTTTTTGTTGTTGTTGGATTTGGATTATTGTTAGCATTGTTTGTGGTGTTAGAGTTGTCTGTTGGTTCAAAGGCATAGTGAGGTTATTTGATTAATCGGGAGGGTTTTTTTTAATTAGTGGGACTGTAAAATTTTTGATTTGTCCTTTTTGATTGAAAGATGTTTGAAGTAGTTGTATTGAGTGGGCGGTTTGTTGGGGACCCATTTTTTTAGTCATATTAAGTCTTTATTGGGGTTGAGGTTTCTGACTAAATTTTAGTATTTTAGTGGTAAGGTTGATGTAGATTTTGAAAAAAAGCAGTGAAAAATGAATTTCAACTTGTTGTAGTGTTTTAGTTTTATTGTTATTTCTGTGTTTTTATGTCTTCCCAATAATTATTTTTGGGAATTATTTTTTGTTGTTGCTAGTGAGTTTATAGGTTTGAATGGTTGATTAGTATGGTTCCGGTTATTATAGGGAGAGGGGGGATGAGCGGAAATGTTTGTTGGGGGTGGACTTTGGGTGATGGGGGTTTAAAACAGAAGAATTTTTTTGTTTAAAATCATTCAAAAGGGTGTAAATTGGATGTTATGGTTGTAGGGGAGGTTGCAAATAGGCTCAAGCGTTGATGTTGGCTTTTATTATGGTTAAATAATTATATCTTGGAGTAGAACTTGATGGGAAGGTGTGGTAAGCTATTCCATTGATGGTTATTATGGTTGGTTTGGGTATGTGTTTTTAGTCGTTTTATTTTTCGGATGTTTGTTCTTTTTGCATATTAATAATAGACCCGGGAACATGGGAAAATGGGGATTTGAAAGGGGTGGGTAAGGGGGTGGGGAATATGGCTAACCCTTTATTGATTCCGATTGGGATTATTAGGGAGGCCCAGTTGTTTGAGGAGAAGGCGATGATCTTTTTAATGCTTTTGGGCAATAGCAATAGTGCGGAGTAGATGGATGAGGTCCCCAGACCAAGGCAGATTGTTGTTAAATTTGTGCTTATTATTGGGTGTATTTGTGTTAGTATATAGATTCCCGGAGACTATGGTGCTGGAGTGAAGAAGGATGAAACGGGTTGGCTGTGGTGTTGGTGTGCATGAAAAAATTTAGCTGATTTTGCCAGTTGGGGAGGATTAACTTTTGGTAATTATGGTGTCTTTTGTGCTTAATGTTAGGTTGATAATATATCATATTTCTAAGGTTGGCAGGGCGGCTGCAACTAGAATTAGGCCGATTCTCAATTCGATTGTAAATGGTGCTTGAAGGGCTGCGTTAGCATTAGTTCGTGTGGACCATCCAATTAATTAGCATAAAGACAGGATTCCCTACTCCTTCCCAGCCGGTAAGTAGTTGCATAAAGCCCTGCCGCTAAGGTGAGTATGGGATTAGAAAATTAGTAAGTGTTTGGAACCTTTTTTTGTTAGCCTCATTAGTTATGTACCAAGGTTGGTAACTCATAATTGATCAGGTAACGAATAGGTATTGTAGGCAGAAATAGTGTGAATATTTGTTGATTAATAGGTTATGCAATACTGCGTATTTGTTGTTCCTGTGCATTAATTATATGAAAAGTTGATGCTTTCGATGTTTTGCGTTTGATGTTTTATGATCAACGTTGTTGGACCAATGAGAGTAAGAAAGATAATTTAATGATTTTTGTGATTTTTGTTTCATGTTTTTGGAAATAATGGAGAGGTTAGAAGTAGTATGAGTTAGAATTATGGGTAGTAATTATTGATTCTAGCATAACTTTTACTTGGAGTTGCACCAAGGTTTATGGTTCCTAAGACCACGGGGTTGTATTGTCCTTTGTGAAGGGGCTAGGGGTTTTTTTCGGTATGAGAATTAGAGTTCAGTTGAAACCTTCGGGCCGAAGAGGTGTATCATTGTTAGGGTACCCAGTGTTTTATTAAATACTTATTGTTAATTAGTTCTGAGTCCAGGGGTAGTAGAATTGGGAATTGGGAAGATTATAATTTAAAAGTTCCCGTGTTTGGGGGGGTAATTTTTGAGTCTTTTTTTAGGGGTCCTTTTTGGGAAGTTATAAAATTTTTAATGAGAGATTGCTTTATGGCTGCTCCTGTGGGGGTTTTTATAATTTTAGTGGGGACGTTGAATAGTGAATAATTTGAACTCCCAAACAGGTTGATTGTTGGGGGAGTGCAGGTTTTTCGTTTTCAATTAATCAAAAGAGGTTTTTGGGTTGGGTTTTTTTTGCCCCATGGCGATTACATTCGGGGGCTTGTTCGTTGATAGCATGTTAGCTAGGAAAATAGATTAGGAGGTTAGGCCGGGGGCTATTAGAAACGCCCTGGCTCATGGGTTTGAATGAGTGGCAGAGGCACAGTCCATGTGGCCTACTGAGGGAAAGGCAATGGGTTTTAGGTCTGTTTTTTTAGGCATGTTAGTCCTGGGCTAAGATTCTCATGGCATTGCGATTGTTGGGTAGATTAAGGGGTTTAGATGTTTGTTGGGGTTATGGGGGATGCCAATCCACCGTTTTAATAATACGGCGGTACTATTACCCCAAAGGGGGCTTCTACATGCTTTTGGGACAGAGGGGGCCCCGAAATGGATTTTTAAAGGAAGGGGCAATGTAGTCATAAGACATTGTTTTTTGTGGTTATGGGGGTTAGGTTTTTAATCAGTATTAGGAAATTTGAGTTGTTTTTTGATTAAAAATGGATTGCATAGTAGGGAGGACCCTATAGTGTTAAAAAAGTATGTTCCTGCAGTTAGTCGTTTTGTTGGGACCTCATCGGGGATATAATTAGGTTGGGATAAGAGTAGCTTCAAAAAGATATAAAATAATGTTATGTTGTTTTGATAGGTTTTACAGGTGTTTGTAGGGGGCAATGTTTATTAAAACCCTTGTTTTGTGACTTAGGTTCTATTTTTAGGGGGTTTTTCTTGCGATAATTATTATTGGAAGGAGCGAATGAAAGATAATTAGGGGGGCTGAGATTTTTCAATAAATAAATTGATTAGAAAACATGTTGTTTAGTATTATTGGTGTGTGAAGCATTGAAGGCTTAAAAGGGTTATTAGTATTGAGATGATGTTATGGATAAAAGGAGTTTATGGGGGATGGGTTGAGGAATAGCATTGGGGAATAAAATTTTTGTTTTAAAAAGTTGGGTTTTTTACGGGTCGTGGTTTTTTCCCCCAATTTACCAGGGGACCCGGGCGTTTGAAACCCCCCAAAGCGATTATAATAAAGTGATTGGGGGTGTTTGTGTTTTGATTGGGGATGCTGCTATGAAAAAAATAGGATTAGGCTGTTTCTATGTAGAGAGGATATTAGGTGGTTCGGTTTGTTGAGTTTCCCAAATTAAGCAAACAGGAAGGCGCTAATTATTGTAAAAAATTTGTATCATGTAAAATTTAGGTTTAAAGTTGCAGTTAAGGTATGGTTTTAAAACAACCCTCTATTTTTTTCAATCGGGGCCCTTTTCTTCATATGCGTCCATTGTTAATAAGAAAATAAGCGGGAGCATTCATGTTGTTGTAGATTGAGATGTTTAATGCCAGGGATTGAAGAAGGAGGCGATTTCAAGGTCGAATAGCAAAAAAAAATTGCGATAGGGAAAAATTTAAGATAATGGAAGTCGTGCATTCAGTGGAGAAATGATTTATGGGGGTAATTTCGCTGGGCTTTTTTTGGTGCTAAATGATTTAAGGTAAAAGAATTAGTGGGAAAAGTTGTTGAATAGGATTGTTGTTGTTAAGTTAATTATCACTTTATAAAATAAGATTAAATGAGGGGTATTTGTATTTTTTATATAAAAATGATATGATCCCCATCAGTAAATTGATGTGAAGAGGAAGATTCAGACTATGTCTACGAAGGTCAGTATTGGGGGTTTCAAAGCCGGGGATGCGGGGTTTTAAAGTGAAAAAGGTTTTGGGGCAGGAAAAGATGGGGAAAGTTTTACCAATCATTACGGTCCGTGAAACCGGCAAAAAGAAGGTGGATCCGTAACCCGTCGGATATTGTGAATGAGGCTTCGTAGATTCTATGGCTTGTAGGAGGTTCCCCCTTTCAATGGCTTGTTGCAATGATTGTTTTTTTTCCCCCTTTTTATAGGGATGATGGGCCCCCGTTACAGGAACCCCGAGGCTAGCAATACATTGTATTTAGAGTGGTACTTCAAAAGGGTTTTTGGGGGAAAGATACCTTGGGTGGTCATTGTATTCCCAATTTTTGGGGGGGTTAAGCTTAAAAGAAAAAGGTTCAGAAAAAACAAAAAAAAAAAAATTTGAGGAAATAAACAGAATTTTCCTTCAAAGGGCCTTTTTTTACAGCTTTGGGGTGGTCCTGAAATTTCCCTTTTAAATATCCTCACAAGGGGTGTCAGTAGTGTGTAAAAATCCCGGTTATAGGGGTTTTTGTTTTTTTGTATTATTTTTCAAGTCCGAGACTAGGGGAATGCTGATAGGCATTAAGATTTCATGGGAAATACGGAACGGGTGATTTTGGGGGTATGTTTTTTTGTAAATATGTGTTAATAAAGTGAAAAAATAGGTTGAATAAAGCAACGCAAACTCTAAAACTATTAGTAGAATTTGAAGTATGTTGGATAAGGGAAGGGGGTTGGATTATTTTAATTGTTTAAAGAGCAGCTGTTGAAATTAGTTGAAGTAGGAGGTGACCTGCTGTTAAATTGGCGGTTATCGGACCCTGAGGACTGGGCGAATTAGTAAGCTGATTGATTCAATAAAAAGAGGGTGGGGGTTAAAGAGTTTGGGGGCCCTGAGTAGATGGGGTTGGGTTTTTTTGGGGGTTAAGGCCAATTAGACTGTTAATCAAAAGGGGGGGGAAGGGGATGTTTTGGAAAGTTGAGTTGTGGGTGTGAATGATAAGGGGAAATTCCAAAATTTTAAATGTTAAAAGTATTAGTAGCAGGAGGTTAAAAGAGGGGCTCATTTAAATCCGTTTTTTGGGGGTTGGGAATATGAGATGTTTGAATTTTTTTTTAATATTCATTTTGAGTGTGTAAGTCCGATTAGTGCTTAGGGATTTGTTGGTTGGGGGTCAGATAATGGGGGGAGTAGTGATTAAGGGTTATTTTTGTTCCAAATATTTGTGGGGTTTAAATTTTAAATAGGTTTGTTATCATGGTCAGGTTCATTGGTTGTTTCATCTTTTTTTTGAATTTTTTAGGTTTTTTGGTGAGTTTTTTTTAGTTTT
>JAPFRF010000261.1:0-31721 GCA_029282475.1 Phrynocephalus forsythii | reverse complement strand
CTAGTCACCATTTGGATTCTCCCTTCGTCTTCTCGGCCTCTCGCATCCGCTGAAGCATGATGTTCACAGGCTGTAGTTGTTTTTCCCAGGTGTCTTTTGCAACTACCAAATCAGGTCTGTCATTAGCATCCTTCACTTCCAAGTAGGGTTTCTGCTTTACACCGTTTTCTATTTGCTTTTCAGCTTCCTGCAGTGTTCTAAATTCTTCAGCGATCTTATTCCATTCTTGTTCCATGTCCAGTGACACTTTGTTCCAATCCAGATGCAGTTGTTCGTTATTTAATATTTCTTTTCCAAGCTCTGCTTCCATTGGTGTAAGTTGCTGTAAGCAATCTTCTTTACTTTCTGATGCACCAGACAATTGCATTTCCAAATTACATATATTCTTCTCTTTAATATTTTCTAGTTCTTCTGATTTCTTCTGGAGTTTGAAAACAAATGTATCAGATTCATTCCTCCTTTCCTCCAGTCCCTTTTCCTTCATCTCTAACAGTCCTTTCAAAGGTGAAATTTCATTCTGGAGTTCACCAATAACTGATGGCTGCAGAATTTTAGCTTCTTTCAGCTCTTTTGCTATTGCTTCATTTTGTACCTTTTCAAGCTGTGCTAATTTTTCTTCGTCTTCTTTTAATTTAAAATATTTTTCTAGCCTGGAGTTCTCTACTGGTACACGAAGTTCCTCACAAGCTTGTATCATTTTCTCCTCTAGTATGAAAATTTCAGGGTGTTCGGGATTTAAGGGTTGTGTATTTGTTTCCATTAAGTCAAAACATCCCTTCATACTGTTGTCTTGCCTTTGTTCTAGGCTAAAGTCTACTGCTGGCCCTTTTAGACTGTCAGCTAAATTAGCTTCTTCTACCATTTCAGACTGCTGAGTTTCCCTCTCAAGTTCTCCTACTGACATTTGATTGGTAACTTTGTTGTTTTCACCATTTTGTTCAGCTTGGTGTGTCTGAGCCCGTGTTCCAACAAAAGCACTCTGCACATGCTCTAAGACGTCTATTCCAATTAAACCTGCTCTTGGGATTTGATCTGAAACTCCTATTCTATGACTGGAGTTCAAGCCATATGAGTTATTGCAGTCATCATTTGTAATGTCTGAAGAGACAACTGTTGTGGAGCAAGGGTTTGCTGTCATTTTTGAGGAGGTAGCTAGACTTCTGTTGATTGTACTGCCCAATTTTGTCACAGGAGACTGTCTGGGCCAAGTACCATCTTCATTCTTTACCTCTATTACCACCACCTGTCTCTGGTAGAGCCCTGAATCTTCTATAGTGCTGTCAAGTTTGCTTAACGGCTCATAAATACTGGCATTACTCATATATCTGCGCCACAGCCTAATTTCCTTCCCATCAGGAATATTAAACAGCTTCCGCATCTCTTTTCCAATAGTATCAATGGTATCCGCTTTGCTGAAATAACAGCTTATGAGATTATTAGGATCGTTGTTTTGACAGAGCTTCAGTTCGAAAAGATATACTTCCACTTTACAATATTTCACATATACTCCATATTCTACAACTTTCCTCACAATTGGCTTCTGCCCTTCTACACACCCATACCAATTTACTAATTTATTCCAGACTTCAGTGGGAACTAAAACATAATCCACTTCATCAATAAGGTACTCTTTCAATATTTGAGTTTCTGAATTTGCAAAAAGTCCCGAGTTGTCAATTGGCCCTGGGAAGAGTTTAGGCTCTCCCACATTATACCAGTCCCAGCTGTCAAAGCCCACATATTTCTTCCACTGCTTGAACCACCGGCTATTAATCAAATACCAAAACTCCCCTGGCTGCAAAGGCATCCCCAACAGCGGCTTAAGTTCAGACACCTCAGTATGGGCCATTTTAAAAAAGGTTTTCTTTGTATCAGTGACTAACCTAAACCTTTTCCTCAGTTGTTCTGCTGAAATGCCAATTCTAGTAAACACTAACTCTTTTCCCTTTCTTAGTATTCACTTTTGGAACTGACTTGAAATCAAAATCTTTTTATTTATTTATTTGTTATATGTGTTGTATATTTCTTTATTAAGAAAAGGAGGGTTAAGTGGGTCACAGCTATTGCAATGGCAACTGTAAAAAAATTCACCTCAGCTCTCTGGCAGTTTCTGCCTCCTGTTGTTAAGCTACTGTTGCCAAGGGCAAGATTGGCACAGTGCCCAGACTTCAAACTTTCCTTATTTAAAATATTATTTCAGTGTTTAAAGCACACAGATTTAAATATATTTCTTTGGCTTTTAACCTATAACTTTTCTTCTTACTCCCCCACCAATCTCATGTAAGGGATTCCAGTCAGGCACTCCTGCTTTACAGAACTTTTGTCAGCTTTAAATCTCCTCAGGTCTCTTCAGTTTGTGAGGTAAATTTTCTGTCACAGACCTTTTACTTTGGAGATTTCTTTCTGTTAAAACCCAGGGTGATTTCCAGACCTTCACCAAAGCCACCCTGAATTCAAGGGCAAACGCTTTGGGTCTTTCACCCTCAAAGGAAATTTGCCTCAGCACCTTTTTAATTTTCAGGCTGCTGGACAGCACAGAGTTCCGTGACTCTCAGGCAGTTTCCCCAAACAAACCACTGTTGATTTCAGTCTATCCTTTCAGATTTTTCTCTTCCAGGTGTCCTATAATTTGTCAAGCCAGACTCCTTTTCCTTTTGGAGTCCTGACCTCCAGACACTAACAAGGCCCACCAAAGAAAATCCAGATAGCACTACAGGGTCACCCCCAAAGGAAATTTGCCTCAGCACCTTTTAATTTTCAGGCTGCTGGACAGCACAGAGTTCCGTGACTCTCAGGCAGTTTCTCCAAACAAACCACTGTAGATTTCAGTCTATCCTTTCAGATTTTTCTCTTCCAGGTGTCCTATAATTTGTCAAGCCAGACTCCTTTTCCTTTTGGAGTCCTGACCTCCAGACGCTAACAAGGCCCACCAAAGAAAATCCAGATAGCACTACAGGGTCACCCCCAAAGGAAATTTGCCTCAGCACCTTTTAATTTTCAGGCTGCTGGACAGCACAGAGTTCCGTGGTTCTCAGGCAGTTTCTCCCAAACAAACCACTGTAGAATTTTTTAGTCTATCCTTACAGATTTTTCTCTTCCAGGTGTCCTATAATTTGTCAAACCAGACTCCTTTTCCTTTTGGAGTCCTGGCCTCCAGACACTCTAACAGGCCCACCAAAGAAAAATCAGATAGTACTACAGGGTTTTAAGTCTGAATTCCTCTCTCACACACAGGGCTTCCAAGGAACTGAAATTAGCTTCACCTAATTCTCAGTCCTAACCCCTTTTCAGAGGAACTTCCACAGACTACCTACAACACTTGAGGGCTAACTTTTACTAAAGGCTTCTATTTTAAGTTTCAATTTCTTTTTAAGTTTCAATTTCTTTTTAAGTTTCAATTTCTTCACAGGGTACAGGCTAAATATTTTGAGCTGGTGACTTTTTCCCTCAGGCAAACTGGATATATTCGAGATCCCACCGCTGCCACCAAATTGTGACGATCCCCTTTCCCAGACTGTGGTTTTCAAAGGCACAACCGGGTTTATTTCGACATCCCACTGCTGTGCCACTAAATTGTGACGACACCTCCCTTTTACACACTGAATTCTGTGATGGAAATGGTACCGCTGCCACCTTTTATTCACTTGAGAATGCTGCCACCTTTTACACTCGTTGTTGCCTCATGAATTGGGACTGACTCAGAGATATATAATATAAAAATAATGACGAAGTTTATTGAGAAGATAATAACTATAACAATATCTGAGGATGGTATGCGTTGCCTTTAACATATACTGTAACAGATTTAATCAGCTCCACAAGCCTCCCTGTCTTAAATAGCTAGTAAACAGTATAGCCCTCACTGCCTGACAGAACTCTCAGTGAACAGTGCTCTCTCCCAGCACTCACTCTCAACTTAACTTAACTCACTGAACTCCCTAGGCTCCACCCTTTTTATATCCTACCATTCCCCGCCCTCCTGCTGGGATTGGCTGATGATTTGTATATTCATCACTCCTGTCTGCAGGGTTTGTCACAACAGTTATACAGCAAAAATCTCCAATTACGTTTATAAACTGATGGGGTCTGAACTCTCTTCAGGATATCCAGGAAAGGGACCTTGGTCTCCTGGTGGACACCTCAAGGAAGGTGTCCACCCAGTCTGCTGCAGCAGTGAAAAAAGCCAACTCAGTGCTAGAGTCCTTAGGAGTGGTATAGAAAATAATTCAGCAGGTGTCCTTTTGCCTCTTTATAAATCTACAGTGAGGCTGCATGTGGAGTGTTGTGTACAGTTCTGGTCACCCTCCCTCCAGAAGGATATTATGGAAATGGGAAAAGTGCAGAGGAGAGCAACCAGAATGATTTGGAGACTGGAACACTTTCCTTACCATCTGGAACAACTTACCATCTGAGGCTGCAACGGCTTGGGCCTCTTCAGTCTTGAACGACAGTGCCTTATAAGTGACCTGATTGAAGTTTATAAAACCATACATGGTGTGGACAAAATGTATAAAGAAAAGCGGCAGCAGCAGTCATGCAGGTTGGCTGCTCCGGCGTGTTTTTACCTTTTGTTAGTTTCGCCTGCTGCCATGTTTTAATTTCTTTTTAATTTTGCTCTGGGGCTTGCCCGGCTGTGAAGGGGGACTTCAAGGGGGCTCGTCCGAGGCCGAGAACGAAGTTGCCACCGTCCTTTTTTCAGCTTTCTTCTAACCGGTATGAGCGTCCCCTCCCCCCCACCTCCATTCCCCTACCTGCTTAGCCGTCCCCTGCCTGCTTGCCTTCCCAGGACTGGGGCCGCCGTCGGAGTGGCGGATGGCTGCCGGCGCTGGACCTTGGGGGCCGGGGCTCCGCCGCGCTCCGCCGCCTTGTGTGCCTGCCGCTTCTCGCCTTCCCGGCGGCTCTGTTTTCTCTGCGGCTCGACTGCGGCTCTGTTCGACCATGGCTTCATTGGCGCTGGACGCCGCCGCTGTGCTTTCCTCCAGCCGCTCTTCACCATCCTTTCCGGCGTGGGGCTTTCTCCCCCGGGAGCTGTTGCCGCCGCCGTTGTCTGCGCCCCCCCTGCCAAGTACTGTCACCTTTCTCAGCGCGGGGGTCTGCCCCCGGATTTGCCGCTGCTGCCTGCGGCCTCTATCAGATGCCGCCACCTTCCCCGGCTCGAGGAGCCCACTCCGGGAGCCGCCGCTGTCGCAGCTGCTTGGCGCTCCCCGTCTGGACATCTCCATCATTCCCGGCGTGGCATTTCACCCTGGGAGCCGTTGCCGCCGCCATTCTCTGCGGCCCCCCGCCGAGCGCTGCCACCTTTCTCGGCGTGGGGGTCTGCCCCAGGAGGTGCCGCCGCTGTCTGCGGCCCCACGCCGGATGCCGCCATCTTCTCGGTGGGGGGAGCCCGCCCTGGGAGCCACCGCCGCCGCACCCATTCTACGCCCACGCCGGATGCCTCCATCCTTTCCGGCGTGAGGCTTTCATCTCGGGAGCCGTCGCTGCCGCTGTTGTCTGCGGCCCCCCGCCGAATGCCGCCACCGTCTCGACGCGGGGGTTTGCCCTGAGAGTCCCCGCCGTCGTCGCCACCGCTGCCTGCGGCGCCACACCGGATGCTGCCATCTCCTCCGGCGTGGGGAGTTCGTCCCGGGAGCCGCCGCCGCCGCAGCTGCTTCGCGGCCCTCCACCAGACACTGCCATTCTCCCCGGCGTGGGGCTTCCCGGGAGGCCACCGGACTTTGCCATCGTCCCCGACATGGGGTTTCCCTGCCGAAGGATGTCGCCGCTGCCGTTGCTTGCGGCCCCACTAGACACTGCCATCCCCTGGCGGGGGGAAGCCCGCCCGGGAATCGCCGCTGTTGCCACCGCCGCCACCCGAGGCCCTACACTGGATGCCGCCATCTTCCCTGTGCGGGGGACTTGCCTTAGGAGCTGCCACTGTTGCAGCCTCTCCAACGGATATTGCCACCTCCCCCGGCGTGGGATTTCCCCTCCGGGAGCTGCTGCCGCCGCCGCTGACTGCAGTCCCCCAGATGCCGCCAACTTCTCTGCCGCTGCCACCTGCGGACCTCGACGGACACTGCCTTTCTGCGGCTTGGAGGTCGCCTCTTGTGCTGTTACTTCCCTGCTTCTCTCCCCGGACTATTACCATCGACCGGGCTCTACCTTGGAGGCCGCATCCGCTCATCACTATTGATGAGATACAAGATCAGGTACATGTTGATGAGCAGGCTGCAGGAGAGAAGCTCATTGTGCTAGGGGATTCTATCATTAGAAATACGGAGGAATGGATTTGTGAGGAGCGTGATAACCGAATGGTCACTTGCCTGCCGGGTGCAAAGGTTGCAGACATCACCAGAAATATAGATAGCTTGTTAGAGAGAACTGGGAAGGAGCCAGTGGTCATGGTACACGTCGGTACCAATGATGTCGGGAAGGCCAAGCGGTCAGTCTTGGAAGCCAAATTCAGGTTGCTAGGTAGAAGATTGAAGTCCCGGGCTTCCAAGGTAGCATTTTCAGAAGTGCTACCTGTTCCTCGTGCAGGTCCCGCCAGGCAGGCAGAACTCAGAAGCCTCAATGCGTGGATGAGGCGATGGTGTCGAGAGGAGGGCTTTAGATTTGTCAGGAACTGGAGAACATTTTGGGACAAGCCAAACCTGTTCAGGAGGGATGGGTTGCACTTGAATCATGATGGGACCAGATTGCTGGCACTCAACCTCAAAAAGGCAGCAGAGCAGCTTTTAAACTGATAACTCGGGGAAAGCCGACAGGAGCTGTGTGGCATCCGGTTTGGAACACCTCATCCTCGGGGAATGAGGTTGGAGAGGGTAGAAAATCACATAGAGATGACATAGCAAGTATTAACACTGGCAGAATAGCGGAATGTGACAGTTCATCTACTGAAAATAAAAGCTGTGGGGGAGAAGAACAAGGCAGCAGCTGTTGCGGGACCCACTGTACAAGTGCTTCTACGCCAATGCTCGGAGCCTCCGAGCAAAGATGGGAGAACTTGAACATCTGGCAGCTAGGGATAACATTGATATAATAGCCATAACAGAAACCTGGTGGAATGTGGAGAACCAGTGGGACACAGCAATCCCAGGCTATAAACTCTATAGAAGGGATAGAGAGGAGCGGGTTGGAGGAGGAGTGGCCATCTATGTCAAAGAAGGCGTAAAATGGAGATTGACAGAGGGTCTGACTCCACCATAGAATCACTGTGGGTTAAACTACCAGGTCCAAAGAGTGATGTGATAGTTGGAGTATTCTATCGTCCACCAGATCAAAAACTTGAGGGGGACCTTGAAATGAGGAGAGAAATCATGGAGGTGGCTAAGAGGGATAGGATAGTAATCATGGGGGACTTTAATTATCCCCACATTGACTGGGCCAATGCGAGCTCTGGGCAAGAAAGAGAAACTGGGTTTCTCGACTTGCTGAATGACTGTGCCTTAGAGCAACTTGTCATGGAGCCCACCCGAGAACAGGCAACTCTAGATCTAATATTGTGTGATACTCAGGACCTCATCAGGGATGTGAATGTCACTGAGCCTCTGGGGAACAGTGACCATGCTGCAATTACCTTTGCCATGCATGTCGGAGGAAGAGTGTCAACCAAATCAGACATAAAAACCCTTGATTTTCAAAGGGCAAACTTCCCTCAGATGAGGAAACTAGTTAGAGAGAAACTGAAGGGGAGGGTTAGAAGAATCCAATCTCTTCAGAGTGCATGGAGCCTGTTTAAAACAACAATAATAGAGGCCCAGCACAAGTGCATACCACAAAGAAAGAAGAGCTCATTTAAGTCCAAGAGGACACCGGCATGGTTAACGAGTGGAGTTAGAGAGGCTCTAAAGCAGAAGGAGAGGTCCTTCTGTAAATGGAAATCCTCCCCAAACGAGGAAAATAAAAAGGAACACAGACTCTGGCAAAAGAAATGTAAAAAGATGATAAGGGAGGCAAAGAAAGACTTTGAGGAACGAATGGCTAGCAATATAAAGGGTAATAATAAAAGCTTCTTTAAATATGTTAGAAGTAGAAAACCTGCCAGAGAACCAATTGGGCCTCTGGATGGTGAGGGAGGAAAAGGGGAGGTTAAGGAGGACTTGGACATTGCAGAGAAATTGAACGAGTTCTTTGCGTCTGTCTTCACGACAGAGGACCTTGAGCGGATTCCGCTGCCTGAGCCGCCCCTCTTGACTAAAGAATTAAATCAAATACAGGTTAAAAGAGAGGAAGTTTTAGGACTAATTGATAAATTGAGGATTAACAAGTCACCGGGCCCAGATGGCATCCACCCAAGGGTTATTAGGGAACTGAGAAATGAAATTGCAGATCTCTTAATGGTTATATGCAACTTGTCTCTTAAAACGGCCACAGTGCCGGAGGACTGGAGGATAGCAGATGTCACACCAATTTTTAAAAAGGAAGGAGGGGGACCCAGGAAACTACAGGCCGGTTAGCCTTACATCTGTCCCAAGGAAGATGGTGGAAGGCCTCATCCAAGAGAAAATCTTAAAACACATAAAAGAACAAACCTTGCTGAGAGAAAATCAGCATGGCTTCTGTAAGGGTAAATCTTGTCTTACAAACCTTTTAGAATTTTTTGAAAAGGTCAACAGGCACGTGGATTTGGGTGAACCGGTGGATATAGTCTATCTGGATTTTCAAAAGGCTTTTGACACAGTCCCTCACCAAAGGCTGCTGAGAAAATTGCACAGTCAGGGGATAAGAGGGCAGGTCCTCTTATGGATTGAGAACTGGTTGAGATCCCGGAAACCAAGAGTAGGTGTCAATGGGAAATTTTCACAATGGAGAGAAGTGAAAAGCGGTGTGCCCCAGGGCTCGGTCCTGGGACCGGTGCTTTTCAATCTGTTCATAAATGACCTGGAGACAGGGATAAACAGTGAGGTGGCCAAGTTTGCAGATGACACAAAACTTTTCCGTGTGGTAAAAACCAGAGAAGATTGTGAAGAGCTCCAGAAGGATCTCTCCAAACTGGGGGAGTGGGCTGAGAAATGGCAAATGCGTTTTAATGTAACCAAATGTAAAGTAATGCATATTGGGGCAAAAATCCAAACTTCATCTATCAACTCATGGGCTCTGAGTTATCCGTGACGGATCAGGAAAGAGATCTTGGTGTGTTGGTGGACAGCTCCATGAAGGTGTCTCCCCAATGTGTGGCAGCAGTGAAGAAGGCCAATTCCATGCTAGGGATGATCAAAAAGGGGATTGAAAATAAAACAGCCAACATTATAATGCCGTTATACAAAACAATAGTAAGGCCCCACCTGGAGTATTGTGTACAATTCTGGTCACCGCATCTCAAGAAAGACATAGTGGAACTGGAAAAGGTGCAGAAGAGAGCGACTAAAATGATTACTGGGCTGGGGCACCTCCCTTATGAAGAAAGGCTAAAACAATTGGGCCTCTTTAGTCTGGAAAAAAGGCGCTTGAGGGGGGATATGATTGAGACATACAAAATAATGCAGGGTATGAGTAACGTGGATAGAGGGAAGCTCTTCTCCCTCTCTCAAAATACCAGAACTAGGGGACATACACTCAAATCGAGTGCTGGGAGAGTAAGAACTGACAAAAGAAAATATTTTTTCACCCAGCGCGTTGTAAGTCTATGGAACTCCCTGCCACAGGATGTGGTGATGGCATCTGGCCTGGATGCCTTCAAAAGGGGATTGGACAGATTCCTGGAGGAAAAGTCCATCACAAGTTACAAACCGTGATGGAGATGTGTAATCTCCAGGCTTTAAACCAGGGTACTTCGAGGGCCAGATGCAGGGGAGTGGTATCAGGAGACAGATATCTAGTCTCATGCGCTCCCAAACGCATCTGGTGGGGCCGCTGTGAGATACAGGAAGCTGGACTAGATGGGCCTTTGGCCTGATCCAGCATGGCTCTTCTTATGTTCTTATGTTCTTATGTTCTTATGCTCCTTCCTCCGATTATTAACACCTGGCTTGGCAGGCCCCCTCTGAGACTTTGACAGGTGGGGGGAAGCCACCCTGGTTTGGGTCTACTCGCTCTTACCGAGTTCTTACTGCTCTTACTGAGTTAACATCCATTGGACTAGTCTGTACCCGCCCTTGGCGTGTTTCCTCCAACGGAGAGGGAGCCTAGCCTCCACCTTTGGCCGTTGGGAGGCTCCGACAGCCTTCGTAGGCTGCGGATCAGCCTCCTTAATAGCCACTGTTGTCGGCTCGACCCCCTCTCCCTCCCCCCCTCCTCCCCCCGCTTTCCATCAGCAGCCTATGTGAGCCCACTATTCTTCACTTTTAGCTTATTTTGCTTGGTCTACTTGTATTTTTATTTGCCAGTTGTATTTTGTGTTATGCTGTTGTATATCCTGTCTGTACTCCGAAATTGATTGTTGTATAGCTGTATATTTTCTTTATTCTTATTTATAGTTGTATTTTGTGTAGGGTTTTTTTTCCTGCCATCATGCAGGCAGGGACCACAATACCTGTCGTGTCGGACTGTGGTCGGTACGCTAGGGGCTGGGGGGTTAGTCGGCTAAGAAGAACTCGGGCCAGGCATCTTGCGCCTGTCCCCCGTTCTGACCCCTCAGCTCGCTGTCACGTGCCTCGGAGCCACTCCGCCAGCGCCTCCGATCTTTCTTGCCTCCTGTTGAATGCCAGGTCGGTCCATAACAAGATACCCATCATTCATGATACCACCGCCGATGGGATGGCCGACCTGGCGTGTATTACCGAGACCTGGGTGGGCGCAGAGGGGGGGCGTCCCTCGCCCAGCTGTGCCCCCCTGGGTTTCTGGTACAGGGGGCGGGAAGATCAGAGGGTCATAAGGGGGGTGGGGTGGCCATTGTTTACAGGGATACTATTCAAATCAGTAGGGCTTCGAAGTTGGTGATTCCAGGGTTGGAATGTGTCCATCTGTTGTTTGGGCAGCGGGACAGGTTTGGCATTGTGCTCGGTTACCGCGCTCCCCGCAACCCAGCACAATCCCTACCAGAGCTCACCGAGTTCATCGCCGCTGCACTGTTGAGAACCCCCCGCCTTTTGGTGGTGGGTGATCTCAACGTGCATGCTCGCGGTGACCTGTCTGGTGCTGCTCTGGAATTCATGCAGTCCATGACCTCCATGAACCTGTCCCAGCATGTTTTATGCCCAGCCCACAGATCCGGACACACCCTGGATCTGGTATTTTCCCCCACGCCCGAGGATTCGTGTCTGAGGGTGTGGGACCTTGTTCCCACCCCCATGTCATGGTCAGACCATCACCTGCTGTCTTTCTCTGTGTCAATCGCCGCCCCACCCCGTGGGGACCTTCGGCCAACTGTTTGGGCCCGCCCCCGTAGGCTCCTAAACCCTGATCGGTTTCGGGAAGTCTTCGGAGGGCCTCCTGGCGGACTGGCTGACGATCTGGTAGACTCCATGGTAGATCAATAGTTCGTCAAAACATCCCGGGCTGTCAACCAGATCGCCCCTAGGCGCCTCATCCGCTGCAGAGCTCGTTCCTCACCGTGGTTCACGGAAGAGCTTCGAGCGATGAAGCACGAACGGAAGAGGCTGGAACGCAGCTGGAGGAAGAACCGGTCGGCGACTAAGAAGGCTGCAGTCATCGCTCAGTCCAGGCGCTATGTTCATGCGATCAGGGTGGCCAGAAGATCTTATAACACCCTGAGAATTAGTGAGGCCTCGAACCGCCAAGCGGAATTATTCCGTGTGGTTCGTGACCTCACTAATCCTGGACTGTCTAGGCCTCCTGCTACTGATTTCAGTAGTGAGCATTTTGCAGCCTTTTTTTGATCAAAAATTGGCAGCAGTGAAGAAGGCCAATTCCATGCTAGGGATTATCAAAAAGGGGATTGAAAATAAAACAGCCAACATTATAATGCCGTTATACAAAACAATAGTAAGGCCCCACCTGGAGTATTGTGTACAATTCTCAAACCGCATCTCAAGAAAGACATAGTGGAACTGGAAAAGGTGCAGAAGAGAGCGACTAAAATGATTACTGGGCTGGGGCACCTCCCTTATGAAGAAAGGCTAAAACAATTGGGCCTCTTTAGTCTGGAAAAAAAGGGCTTGAGGGGGATATGATTGAGACATACAAAATAATGCAGGGTATCAGTAAAGTGGATAGAGGAAGCTCTTCTCCTCTCAAAATACCAGAACTAGGGGACATACACTCAAATTGAGTGCTGGGAGAGTAAGAACTGACAAAAGAAAATATTTTTCACAAGTTACAAACTGGAGGATGGTAATCTCCAGGCTTTAAACCAGGGATACTTCGAGGGCCAGATGCAGGGGAGTGGTCCATCAGGAGACAGATATCTAGTCTCATGGCTTTAAACCAAACGCCAGATCTGGTGGGGCTCATGCTGCTGAGATACAGGAAGGAAGACTAGATGGGCCTTTGGCCTGATCCAGCATGGCTCTTCTTATGTTCTTATGTTCTTATGTTCTTATGCTCCTGCCGCCGATTATTAACACCTGGCTTGGCAGGCCCCCTCTGAGACTTTGACAGGTGGGGGGAAGCCACCCTGGTTTGGGTCTACTCGCTCTTACCGAGTTCTTACTGCTCTTACTGAGTTAACATCCATTGGACTAGTCTGTACCCGCCCTTGGCGTGTTTCCTCCAACGGAGAGGGAGCCTAGCCTCCACCTTTGGCCGTTGGGAGGCTCCGACAGCCTTCGTAGGCTGCGGATCAGCCTCCTTAATAGCCACTGTTGTCGGCTTGACCCCCTCTCCCTCCCCCCCTCCTCCCCCCGCTTTCCATCAGCAGCCTATGTGAGCCCACTATTCTTCACTTTTAGCTTATTTTGCTTGGTCTACTTGTATTTTTATTTGCCAGTTGTATTTTGTGTTATGCTGTTGTATATCCTGTCTGTACTCCGAAATTGATTGTTGTATAGCTGTATATTTTCTTTATTCTTATTTATAGTTGTATTTTGTGTAGGGTTTTTTTTCCTGCCATCATGCAGGCAGGGACCACAATACCTGTCGTGTCGGACTGTGGTCGGTACGCTAGGGGCTGGGGGGTTAGTCGGCTAAGAAGAACTCGGGCCAGGCATCTTGCGCCTGTCCCCCGTTCTGACTCCTCAGCTCGCTGTCACGTGCCTCGGAGCCACTCCGCCAGCGCCTCCGATCTTTCTTGCCTCCTGTTGAATGCCAGGTCGGTCCATAACAAGATACCCATCATTCATGATACCACCGCCGATGGGATGGCCGACCTGGCGTGTATTACCGAGACCTGGGTGGGCGCAGAGGGGGGGGGCGTCCCTCGCCCAGCTGTGCCCCCCTGGGTTTCTGGTACAGGGGGCGGGAAGATCAGAGGGTCATAAGGGGGGTGTGGTGGCCATTGTTTACAGGGATACTATTCAAATCAGTAGGGCTTCGAAGTTGGTGATTCCAGGGTTGGAATGTGTCCATCTGTTGTTTGGGCAGCGGGACAGGTTTGGCATTGTGCTCGGTTACCGCGCTCCCCGCAACGCAGCACAATCCCTACCAGAGCTCACCGAGTTCATCGCCGCTGCACTGTTGAGAACCCCCCGCCTTTTGGTGGTGGGTGATCTCAACGTGCATGCTGGCGGTGACCTGTCTGGTGCTGCTCTGGAATTCATGCAGTCCATGACCTCCATGAACCTGTCCCAGCATGTTTTATGCCCAACCCACAGATCCGGACACACCCTGGATCTGGTATTTTCCCCCACGCCCGAGGATTCGTGTCTGAGGGTGTGGGACCTTGTTCCCACCCCCATGTCATGGTCAGACCATCACCTGCTGTCTTTCTCTGTGTCAATCGCCGCCCCACCCCATGGGGACCTTCGGCCAACTGTTTGGGCCCGCCCCCGTAGGCTCCTAAACCCTGATCGGTTTCGGGAAGTCTTCGGAGGGCCTCCTGGCGGACTGGCTGACGATCTGGTAGACTCCATGGTAGATCAATAGTTCGTCAAAACATCCCGGGCTGTCAACCAAATCGCCCCTAGGCGCCTCATCCGCCGCAGAGCTCGTTCCTCACCGTGGTTCACGGAAGAGCTTCGAGCGATGAAGCACGAACGGAAGAGGCTGGAACGCAGCTGGAGGAAGAACCGGTCGGCGACTAAGAAGGCTGCAGTCATCGCTCAGTCCAGGCGCTATGTTCATGCGATCAGGGTGGCCAGAAGATCTTATAACACCCTGAGAATTAGTGAGGCCTCGAACCGCCAAGCGGAATTATTCCGTGTGGTTCGTGACCTCACTAATCCTGGACTGTCTAGGCCTCCTGCTACTGATTTCAGTAGTGAGCATTTTGCAGCCTTTTTTTGATCAAAAATTGGCAGCAGTGAAGAAGGCCAATTCCATGCTAGGGATTATCAAAAAGGGGATTGAAAATAAAACAGCCAACATTATAATGCCGTTATACAAAACAATAGTAAGGCCCCACCTGGAGTATTGTGTACAATTCTCGTCACCGCATCTCAAGAAAGACATAGTGGAACTGGAAAAGGTGCAGAAGAGAGCGACTAAAATGATTACTGGGCTGGGGCACCTCCCTTATGAAGAAAGGCTAAAACAATTGGGCCTCTTTAGTCTGGAAAAAAGGCGCTTGAGGGGGGATATGATTGAGACATACAAAATAATGCAGGGTATCAGTAAAGTGGATAGAGGGAAGCTCTTCTCCCTCTCTCAAAATACCAGAACTAGGGGACATACACTCAAATTGAGTGCTGGGAGAGTAAGAACTGACAAAAGAAAATATTTTTTCACCCAGCGCGTTGTAAGTCTATGGAACTCCCTGCCACAGGATGTGGTGATGGCATCTGGCCTGGATGCCTTCAAAAGGGGATTGGACAGATTCCTAGAGGAAAAGTCTATCACGGGTTACAAACCATGATGGAGATATGTAATCTCTAGGCTTTAAACCAGGGTAGTTCAAGGGCCAGATGCAGTGGAGTGGTATCAGGAGACAGATATCTAGTCTCATGCGCTCCCAAACGCATCTGGTGGGGCCACTGTGAGATACAGGAAGCTGGACTAGATGGGCCTTTGGCCTGATCCAGCATGGCTCTTCTTATGTTCTTATGTTCTTATGAGGCCATCCGTACCGGTTTGGAACCCTGTTGCCCTAGCCCTCTCTCGGCATCCTCGGCGGCTGTGCCCCCTCGGTCTCCTTGCACGGTTGAGTTTGGGCCTGTTACCTCACTTGAGGCCTCCAGGGCTATTGCCCACTGCCGGCCCGCGTCCACCCCCTTCGACCCTTGCCCATCATGGCTTATGAAAGCCGTGGGCGGGAACATGTCTGAATGGGCATCTATCATCGCCACAGCCTCCTTCCGGGAAGGGATTTTTCCCACCTGCCTGAAGGAGACTGTGGTAAAGCCCATTCTGAAGAAACCCAACCTAGCATCGGGCGATCTAACCAACTATCGCCCAACCGCTAATGTTCCCTTTATGAACAAGGTGATCAAGAGGGTGGCCGCGATCCGGCTTCAATCATATCTGGAGGGCGAGCATATCCTGGGCCCATTCCAGTCTGGGTTCAGGCCTGGTCAGGGGACCGAGACCGTCTTGGTCGCTCTGCAAGATGACCTCCTCCGGGAGGCCGACAGGGGGTGTTCCTCCCTGTTGGTCCTCCTGGATCTGTCAGCGGTATCCTGCTGGATCGGCTCTCCGAGGTTGGGATCGGAGGCACTGTTCACAGTTGGTTCCGGTCCTTCCTCGGGGACCATTCCCAGCAGGTTCAGCATGGGGGCGAGTTGTCGGCCCCTTGGACACTCCCTTGTGGGGTTCCACAGGGGTCGTCTCTCTCTCCCATGCTGTTCAACATTTACATCAGGCCGCTGGCTGAGGTCATAAGGGGACATGGAATCTGCTGTCATCAGTACACTGATGACACGCAGCTCTATGTCTCCTTTTCCACCGCTGCAGATGAGGCTGTCCGGACCCTCGATCGGTGCCTGGGCGCAGTCATGGAATGGACCAGGGCTAACAGGCTCAAACTCAACCCCGATAAGACCGAGGTCATGTTCTTTGGGGCTTCCCCATCCAGCTACGGTGGCCCATTTCCCACCTTGGAGGGTGTTTCCCTCAGGCCATCGGACTCTGTCCGGAATCTGGGAGTAGTCCTGGACCCGGCGCTCACCATGGAGGCCCAGGTGTCCGCGGTGTCCAGGGCTGCCTTTTTCCACCTACGTCGAATCGCCCAGATTCACCCGTACCTGGATGGGGACTCCCTTAGAACAGTGGTCCAGGCGCTGGTGATCTCGAGACTGGACTATTGCAACGCGCTCTACATGGGGTTGCCCTTGACTCTCATTCGGCGCCTGCAGCGGGTCCAAAATGCAGCGGCCAGACTGGTGGCGGGTGTGCGCCGATTTGAGCACATCACCCCAGTTCTGGCTCACCTGCATTGGCTACCCGTTGCAGCCCGAATTAGATTCAAGGTCCTGGTTTTGGTTTACAAAACCCTCCATGGCCTAGGACCTGGCTACCTGACAGAGCGGATCGACCAGCGGTCAACTTCGGCCCGTCTGACTAGGTTGTCGCGGGCGCACATGCTGCGCGTGGCCACGCCCAGGGAGGCTCGCAGAACTTCCACTCGTTCCCGAGCCTTCTCTGTGGCTGGCCCGACGTTGTGGAATCATCTCCCAGCAGAAGTGTGCCTAGCAGAGTCCCTGCCTGCCTTCAGGAAGGCCCTGAAAACCCTTCTCTTCCAGGAGGCGTTTGGATGAAAAAAAAACTTTCCCGCCATCTGCACCTCCTGCCACTGCTGTTTTGTCTGTCCATTTGATTAGGTTAATTTATTGGTTGTTATTGTAATTTGCTGGGGGTTTTTTATTCGTTGTAAACTGCCCGGAGTTCCCCTCCAGGAAAACGGATGGTATATAAGCCTCAAAATAAATAAATAAACATTATTACTACTTATAGCTGTGTTGCTTTAATGTAATGTTGTCAATTAATCCTGTAAGATGTCCCTCAATTCCTTATTCTCAAATACTTGAACATGTCTTAATTGTACCAGACTGTATATTATCCCTCATTACTGTAAGCTGTCTTGGATCATTTTCCAAGGAGAAAGGCAGGTAAAACTACTCTAAAATAAATAAATAATAAATAGGACTAGGGGGCACTCCATAAAACTTTTGGGTGATTGAGCTCAAACAAATAAGAGAGTACTTCTTCACTTCAAGGATCACTGGTCTCTGGAACCTTGACAGTTTTAAGAAAGGCTTGAGCAAGGGTATCAATGGCTATCATGGATACCTAAGGACAACCTCTGGGAGAGATAGGCAGGAGATCTCTCAATGCCAAATCTTACACAGGTGAAGACAACTGCTTGGGAATACCATGGTGAGCCACTGTGTGAGACAGAATGCTGGACTGGATGGGCTGGGGCCTGTTCCAGCTAGGCTGTTCTTCTCTTCTTAATGGGTGAAAGCATTTATATAGTATTTTTATGCCTCCTAGGTAAGTGAGGCCAAAACCTCTAAGCAGAGTTCAGCCCCACTGGGTCTCTTTTAAGGTGAAAAGCAGGGTAGCAATATTTGAAATAAATAGTTTGGGGGAATAAATTGCAGGAGGCTGTGGAACAATTTACGCCTGTTTTTTACCCTGAGGATCACTGGTCTGTGGAACTCCCTGCCAGAAGAAGTGGACAATTTCAGGAGGGGAAAGGGCATCAGTTTCTCTCAATATGGATGCGTAAGGACAACCTCCGGGTTGGGGAGATAGCCAGGATATCTCTCAATGCCATTTGCAGGGAATCGTAAGCGGGTGAAAACATCTCCTTGGGAATACCCTGAAGCAAATGGTGATCCATTGTGTGAGATAGAATGCTGGACTGGATTGGCTGGGGCCCGTTCCAGGAAGGCTGTTCTTATGTTCTTAATACGTGAAAACATTTATATAGTATTTTATACCTCCTAAATAAATAAATTCTTTGGGGGAGTAAACTGCAGGAGGCTGTGGAACAGTTTGCATCCGTTTCTTACCCTGCGGCTCACAAGACTTTTCCCAGCATGGAAGAGAACCATTTCCTCAAAGATTGTCACAGGAGGAGTGAGATAAATCCTCTAGTTTTCCTCAGAATATTCACCCTTCTCACTGAGGTGGGTGGAGGTGTGCCTACCCTGGAACTGTGTTACTAAATTTGAAACTTTTTGTGGTCACTTATATTTTGCAGGTAAGATGCTGTAGAGAAGAAATAAAAGAGGAGGACACCAAGCGCCAGATGAAGAGAGTGAATATTCAGATGCAAATAGGGTGTTGAGAATCAAACCAGAATGAAGAGGCTGAGAGGAAAACAGAGAGGTGTAAAAATGGCCAAATCTATTATTAGTCAGGAGAAAGATAAAGCGGTTCCAAAAACATCCAAAGAAGAGGAAAGACGTGAGCATCACAAGCGTGGAAGATCTTGCACTACTTCCTCCACAATTTGTTCCAATAGGAAAATTCACCAAGGCGAGAAGTCATTTGAATGTCTGGAGTGTGGAAAGAGATTCAGTCGAGCCGAACAACTTGCTAGCCATCACAGGATCCACACAGGCGAGAAGCCATTTGAATGTCTGGAGTGTGGAAAGAGGTTCAGTCATGCTGGACACCTTGCTAGGCATCACAGAATCCACACAGGCGAGAAGCCATTTGAATGTCTGGAGTGTGGAAAGAGGTTCAGTCATGCTGGACACCTTGCTAGCCATCACAGAATCCACACAGGCGAGAAGCCATTTGAATGTCTGGAGTGTGGAAAGAGGTTCAGTCATGCTGGACACCTTGCTAGGCATCACAGAATCCACACAGGCGAGAAGCCGTTTGAATGTCTGGAGTGTGGAAAGAGGTTCAGTCTAGCTGGAAGCCTTGCTAGCCATCACAGAATCCACACAGGCGAGAAGCCATTTGAATGTTTTGAGTGCGGCAACAGGTTCAGTCATGCTGGACACCTTGCTAGCCATCACAGGATCCACACAGGCGAGAAGCCATTTGAATGTCTGGAGTGCGGAAAGAGGTTCAGTCACTCTTGTAACCTTGCTAAGCATCACAGAATCCACACAGGTGAGAAGCCATTTGAATGTCTGGAGTGTGGAAAGAGGTTCAGTCAAGCTGGACACCTTGCTAGCCATCACAGGATCCACACAGGCGAGAAGCCGTTTGAATGTCTGGAGTGTGGAAAGAGGTTCAGTCAACCTGGAAGCCTTGCTAGGCATCACAGAATCCACACGGGTTAGAAGCCGTTTGAATGTCTGGAGTGCGGTAAGACGTTCAGTGAATCTGAAAGCCTTGCTAGCCATCACAGAATCCACATGGGTGAGAAGCCGTTTGAATGTCTGGAATGTGTTAAGACATTCATTGTTTCTGGACACCTTGCTAGACATCACAGGACCCACACAGGTGGGAAGCCATTTGAATGCCTGGAGTTCGGAAAGCGGTTCAGTCAAGCTGGAAGCCTTGCTAGCCATCACAGGACTCACATGGGCGAGAAGCCATTTGAATGTGAGGACTGAGAAGCCTTTTTCTGTCATTCTGGTATGCCCTTTCTACACATCTTAGGACCCACTTATTCAAAAAGACTTTGAAAACTCTGGAGTGTGGGGGAAAAGACACACAATCCTTGTTCAACAACCCATGTTAAGATTTCATACTATGTATATATATGTTAAAATGTAATATTTTAACTTGGCTGAAAGGTTCTGAGCCAAGGACTATCTCTCTGAGTTAATTGGATACAGATTCTGAACACATAGTACAAACATAGCCAAACTTTGGCCTTCCTGATGTTTTGGACCACAACTCCCAGAATTCCAAGCCTGTATTACCAATGGCAAAGGACTGTGGGAGTTGTGGTCCAGACTGTGGGAGTTGTGGTCCAACCATCTGGAGGGCCAAAGTTTGGACATGCCTGACCTATTATATACTGGGCATAATCAATTAAAACAAAATTAAACACGTGGCAGGCGCTTGTGATCTCAAGGATAGATTACTGCAACACTCTCCACATGGGGTTGCCCTTGACCATTATTGGGAGACTACTGCGGGTACAAAATCCGGTGGCCAGACTGTTGTTGGTGTTGGCAGATATGACCACATCGTCCCAGTTTTGACCCATTTGCATTGGCTGCCCATTTTGTCCTGAATAAGGTTCCACGGCTTGGAACCTGAGTACCTGGCAGAACGGATCTTCCAGAGGTCAACTGAGGCCCGAACCACCAGAATGTCTCAGGCGTTGTCACTTCAGGTGGCCGTTTCTAGGGGGCATTGAAATCCATTACTTGAAACTGGACCTTCTCTGTGTCTGCCTCTACATTTGGAACAAACTGCCAAGTGAGATTCGCCTTGCACAGTCCCTGACGGCCTTCAAAAAAGCGCTTAAAACCTTGCTTAGAGAAGCATTTGGAGGCCATTAGGGATTTTTTTTTGGGGGGGAGTGGTTCTGTTCCACCATCATGCAAATTATTATTGTTATTTTTAATTGGTTGATTTGTTTAATATTTGTGTTTATTTTCCTGTAATTGTTGTATTCCAGCCTGAGTTCCATTGGGAAGAGGGGGGGTGTATAGAAATATAAATAAATACACAATATATACTGGTTATTGATTGCACACATATGAATTGATCTGATATACAGTAATGTTGTGTGTAATGATATAATTTGGTACAGTGGGTCTATGCTGATGTAACTTGATGTAATGTCCGATGATGAAATGTATATTAACATTTTTGGCATAATACCTAATAAAACATTTCTGGCTTAAATTCTATCTTCAGCTTGGTTATTTCTTTCAGTCGTATATGTATTTTAACCCAGTATTTCTTTGCCCTCGCACAACACCACCATGCAGGATAATACATCCCATCATGATTTTCACCTTTCCAACATTTGTTAGACAAGTTTGTAAACATTTTTGCTCATCCAGTTGGTGGTAAGTGTCAACGAGAAAAATATTCATATAAATTTTCTTTATAGGATGTTGCCAGAGTTGGTTTGTTATTCAGACTCCATAACTTTTGCCATTTCTCTAGTTCAATTGTGTAACCAATATTCTTGGCCCAACATATCTTTCTCCCATCTACTTGCTCATCTTCCATTTTGAAATCTAGCAGGAGGTTAGAAAGTTTATTAATTAAGTTATCTTCTGGTAGTAACATTTTATCAAATTGAGGCTCTTCTTTGTAAAATCCTTGTAATTTAAGATCTTTATATGCAGATGCCTCTCTTCTGATTTCATCCCTTCCGACACTTTTTAAAAAATGCTTTTGAATGGCTTTTATCCAGTGCTCTGCGCTTCTGTATTGTTTTATGTAGCAAACACTTTATGAAGTGTTTTTAATTGTAGATGTGTAATAGAATGTGAATATTTAATAGTAATTGATTAAAAGGCAGAAGGGTTGCAGGGGAGCCCCCGGTGAAAGCACCCCGACCCTCTCCAGGGCAGGGGCGCAGTGGGGAGGGGGAAAAGAAGAGGAGGCAAGGGTGGTACTTTCCCTCCTGAGTGAAGCTCTTTGGGAGGGAGATTCCCAATAGGCCAAGGTTTAAACCCTTTAGAAGAGGAAGGGAGGAGTTGGAAAGAGGCATCTGAGAAGAGGAAACCTTGAAACCTATTTCTATAGATTTGTGTCAAATGTATGTGAGAAAGGTGGAAGACAATTGTGACAATATACGGGAACTAGACTGTAATACAAACCAGCCAACAGGTGGCCAAGTTTGAAGATGACACAAAACTTTTCCGTGTGGTAAAAACCAGAGAAGATTGTGAAGAACTCCAGAAGGATCTCTCCAAACCAGGGGGAATGGCCTACGAAATGGCAAATGTGTTGTAATATAGCCAAATGTAAAGTAATGGATATTGGGGCAAAAAAAAATCAGAACTTTATCTATCAACTCATGGGCTCTGAGTTATCCGTGACGGATCAGGAAAGAGATCTTGGTGTGTTGGTGGACAGCTCCATGAAGGCGTCTCCCCAATGTGTGGCAGCGGTGAAGAAGGCCAATTCCATGCTGGGATTATGAAAAAGGGGATTGAAAATAAAACAGCCAACATTATAATGCCATTATACAAAACAATAGTAAGGCCGCACCTGACGTATTGTGTACAATTCTGGTCACCGCATCTCAAGAAAGACATAGTGGAACTGGAAAAGGTGCAGAAGAGAGCGACTAAAATGATTACTGGGCTGGGGCACCTCCCTTATGAGGAACGGCTAAAACGTTTGTGCCTTTTTAATCTGGAAAAAAGGCGCCTGAGGGGGGATATGATTGAGATGTACAAAATAATGCAGGGCATGAGTAAAGTGGATAGAGGGAAGCTCTTCTCCCTCTCCCAAAATACCAGAACTAGGGGACATCCATTCAAATTGAGGGCTGGGAGAGTAAGAACAGACAAAAGAAAATATTTTTTCACCAAGTGTATTGTTAGTTAAGTAACTCCTTGCCACCAGATGTGGCATCTGGCTTGGATGCCTTCAAAAGGGGATTGGACAGATTCCTGGAGAAAAAGTCCATCACAGGTTACAAACCATGATGGAAAGATATGTAATCTCCAGGCTTAAAACCAGGGTACTTCAAGGGCCAGATGCAGGGGAGTGGTATCAGGAGACAGAGATCTAGTCTCATGTGCTCCCAAACGCATCTGGTGCGGCCACTGTGAGATCCAGGAAGCTGGACTAGATGGGCCTTTGGCCTGATCCAGCATGGCTCTTCTTATGTTCTGATGTTCTCTTACTCTGAGCAGAAAGCTGCCAGGTTTTGGGCTGGGCTTTTATTTGGGGGTTTATGTGACTTAAATATGAATCCACTCTACGTGATCAGGTAACTGCTCTCAATTCCTTGAACATGTCTTAATTGTATTGGGCTGTATATTGTCCCTTATGACTGTAAGCCACCTTGGGTCCTTTTCCAAGGAGAAAGGAGGGGCAAAAATACTCTAAAAATAATAATAATAAAAATTCAGGGGAAGATTTCTTTCATTTATTTTAGAGTATTCTAACCCTGCCTTTTTCCTTGGGAAAGGACCCAAGGTAGCTTACAGTCATGAGGAACAATATACAGTCCAATGCAAAGATACAGTACTCAAGGACTGAGAGCAGGGCATTGAGGGACATTGGACTGGATATTGTCCCTCATTACTGGAAGCCACCTTGGGTCCTTTTTCGAAGGAGAAAGGGGGGGAATACTGTAAAATAAGATAAGATAAAATAAATAAATAAATGGTGGCAACTTTAACAAGGGGACCAGATTCATCCCGGGCTAAGTTCTGTGCATTCCCATGCCCCCCCCCCAAGGGAAGGGATTCCCTCCTCCCCATTCAAATGGGGCAGAAGGAGGGCAATCAAAGGAGAGGAAGAAGAGGAGGTGGGGAAAGGGTTGGGGTCTCCCCTTTCTGGGTACTGGGGAGGAGGAAGGCATGCCCCCATCCCACCCACCTCAAACCCCTGAGTTTCCCAGAAGGGGTGTCTCTGCAGCTCAGCGGTTCAAATCCCGGGTGCTGCCGCTCAGCGGACTGAGCTCCTGTGGTTCAACCCGCAGCTCCTGCCTAACCGAGCCTAGTTCGAAAAGCAGGTAAAAATGCAAGCAGATGAAAAGGCGAAACGCTGTAAGAAATAAATAAAAGCGGGAAAAATAAATAAAAGTGGAAAAAATTAAATTAAAGTGGGAAGGTAAAACAAGTGGTTCTTTGCAGCCATGCCGGCCACGTAGCTCCGGATTTGCACAATACTGGCTCTTCGGCTTGGAAAAGGAGACGAGCACGCATGTGCTGCGGGAGGGGGAGCCTTTCCCTTTACTTACCCCTCCCCCTCCCTCGCAGAGCTAGAAGGGAGGCAGAGAAGGGAGGAGGGGGGTCACTCGGATTCCTCCAAGGGAGCGAGTTCCGCTTCCTAGAGTGGCAGGAAACGAAGGCTCCCAGGGAGGGAGGGGGCTCCTTCTCTCCGCGTGGCTTTCCACCCCCCCCCCTCCAAAAGGCTCTCAGTGGTTCCTGGTAGGAGAAGGAAAGGGACCCCACAGGAGGAGGTGCGTTGTGCAATTGGGGGGGGGGATGATATGCGGGAGTGCAATGGGGGGAGGTTGCAAGGGGGGAAGAGGAGGAGGGGGGCGTTGGAGATGCAATGGGGGGAGTCCAGGAGGGACGGGTCCCCCCCACTCCTTTGGGTCCGGAGGAAGGAAGAGGCTTCAAGAAGGCCATTCCACCATTTGGGGGAAATGGGAAGGGGGGGTCCCATGGGAGACAAAAGGCACCGAGTGCGGCTTCTAAGAGTTGCAGTTATAGATAGGGAGGGGGGAAACAGAATGGACTCCCCTCCTTTGGTTCAGGATTTATTTATTTATTTATTTATTTATTTATTTATTTATTTAGGTCCAAAATGCCTATTATTTTATACAAAATACAATAAATACAAATTACAAAAAAGGCAAACACATCAACAATAGTCAGGATTTTGAAGAAATTCAGCCCCCCCTTTTTTCCAGTATGGGGGGGAGATGGCAAAGAAGGAAAGGGATTAAAGTTCCTCCACTTCCAAGTTTCCTTGTTCTGAGCAAAAATCTGAGCCCAGTTGTCCCGGGTCTCACTGGGGCTGTCTCTGTGTCCCCCTGCTTCTCTGCCCATGTGCAGAGGGCTTTTCCCCAGGGCCCTTATCTTTCTCCAGCCCTTCTCTCAGAAGCACCATGGGGCAGAGAGGGGCCTTTGGAAATGGGCCCTGACAGAATTACAATCAGTCATCACACAATATGCAATTATACAATATTAAGCTAAGCAGGGTCAGACTTAGTTAGTACTTGGATTGGGCGGCCACCAGGGAATACCAGGTGCTGTAGGCACCAGGAGTAGGAACTGGCAAACCACTCCAGTATTCCGGCCTAGAAAAACTCCCATGGAGAGGAGGTCACAACGAGTAAGTCACAACCGTAAAAACACAACACACACACATACAGTTATACAGCAAAAATCTCCAATTACGTTTATAAACTGATGGGGTCTGAACTCTCTTCAGGTTATCCAGGAAAGGGACCTTGGTCTCCTGGTGGACACCTCAAGGAAGGTGTCAACCCAGTGTACGATAGCAGTGAAAAATGCCAACTCAATGCTAGAGTCCTTAGTAGTGGTATAGAAAATAATTCAGCCGGTGTCCTTTTGCCTCTTTATAAATCTACAGTAAGGCCGCATGTGGAGTGTTGTGTACAGTTCTGGTCACCCTCCCTCTAGAAGGATATCATGGAAATGGGAAAAGTGCAGAGGAGGGCAACCAGAATGATTTGGAGACTGGAACACTTTCCTTACCATCTGGAACAACTTACCATCTGAGGCTGCAACGGCTTGGGCCTCTTCAGTCTTGAACGACCGTGCCTTATAAGTGACCTGATTGAAGTTTATAAAACCATACATGGTGTGGAGAAAATGTTTAAAGAAAAGCAGCAGCAGCAGTCATGCAGGTTGGCTGCTCCGGCGTGTTTTTACCTTTTGTTAGTTTCGCCTGCTGCCATGTTTAAATTTCTTTTTAATTTTGCTCTGGGGCTCGCCCGGCTGTGAAGGGGGACTTCAAGGGGGCTCATCCGAGGCCGAGAACGAAGTTGCCACCGTCCTTTTTTCAGCTTTCTTCTAACTGGTATGAGCGTCCCCTCCCCCCCCACATCCATTCCCCTACCTGCTTAGCCGTCCCCTGCCTGCTTGCCTTCCCGAGACTGGGACTGCCGTTGGAGTGGCGGATGGCTGCCGGCGCTGGACCTTGGGTGCCGGGGCTCCGCCACGCTCCGCCGCTTTGTGTGCCTGCCGCTTCTCGCCTTCCCGGTGGCTCTGTTTTCTCTGCGGCTCGACTGCGGCCCTCTTCGACCGCCGCCGACTGCCGCCGCCGCCATGCCGCGTTCCTGCGGCTCTGTTCGACCGTGGCTTCATCGGCGCTGGGCGCCGCCGCTGTGCTTTGCTCCAGCCGCTCTTCACCATCCTTTCCGGCGTGGGACTTTCAACCCCGGGAGCCGCCGCCGCCGTTATCTGCGCCCCCTCCCGCCGAGTACTGTCACCTTTCTCGGCGCGGGGGTCTGCCCCGGGAGTCGCCGCTGCTGCCTGCGGCCTCTATCAGATGTCGCCACCTTCCCCGGCTCGAGGAGCCCACTCCGGGAGCCGCCGCTGTCGCAGCTGCTGGGCGCTCCCCCTCCAGATGTCTCCATCCTTCCCGGCGTGGGGTTTCACCCCAGGAGCCATTGCCGCCACCATTCTCTGCCACCCCCCGCCGAGCGCTGACACCTTTCTCGGCGTGGGGGTCTGCCCCGGGAGGTGCCACCGCTGTCTGCGGCCCCACGCCGGATGCCGCCATCTTCTCGGTGGGGGGAGCCTGCCCTGGGAGCCACCGCCGCCGCAGCCATTCTACGCCCCCGCCGGACGCCTCCGTCCTTTCCGGAGTGGGGCTTTCATCCCGGGAGCCGTCACCACCGCTGTTGTCTGCGGCCCCCCGCCGAATGCCGCTACTGTCTCGACGCGGGGGTTTGCCCTGAGAGTCCCCGCCGTCATCGCCACCGCTGCCTGCGGCGCCACACCGGATGCTGCCATCTCCTCCGGCGTGGGGAGTTCGTCCCGGGAGCCGCCGCCGCCGCAGCTGCTTCGCGGCCCTCCACCAGACACTGCCATTCTCCCCGGCGTGGGGCTTCCCGGGGGGCCGCCGGACATTGCCATCGTCCCCGACATGGGGTTTCCCTGCCGAAGGATGTCGCCGCTGCCGTTGCTTGCGGCCCCACTAGACATTGCCATCCCTTGGCGGAGGGAAGCCCGCCCGGGAGTCGCCGCTGTTGCCACCACCACCACCTGCGGCCCTACACTGGATGCCGCCATCTTCCCTGTGCGGGAACTTCCCTGTGCCTGAACTTCTCTGCTGCTGCCACCTGCGGACCCCGACGGACACTGCCTTTTCTGCGGCTCGGAGGTCGCCTCTCGTGCTGTTACTTCCCTGCGTCTCCCCCCAGACTATTACCATCGACCGGGCTCTACCTTGGAGGCCGCATCCGCTCCTGCCGCCGATTATTAACACCTGGCTTGGCAGGCCCCCTCTGAGACTTTGACAGGTGGGGGAAGCCACCCTGATTTGGATCTACTCGCTCTTACCGAGTTCTTACCGCTCTTACCGAGTTAACATCCATTGGACTAGTCTGTACCCGCCCTTGGCGTGTTTCCTCCAACGGAGAGGGAGCCTAGCCTCCACCTTTGGCCGTTGGGAGGCTCCGACAGCCTTCGTAGGCTGCGGATCAGCCTCCTTAATAGCCACTGTTGTCGGCTCGACCCCCTCTCCCTCCCCCCTCCTCCCCCCGCTTTCCATCAGCAGCCTATGTGAGCCCACTATTCTTCACTTTTAGCTTATTTTGCTTGGTTTACTTGTATTTTTATTTGCCAGTTGTATTTTGTGTTATGCTGTTGTATATCCTGTCTGTACTCCGAAATTGATTTTTGTATAGCTGTATATTTTCTTTATTCTTATTTATAGTTGTATTTTGTGTAGGGTTTTTTTTTCTGCCATCATGCAGGCAGGGACCACAATACCTGTCGTGTCGGGCCGTGGTACACTAGGGGCTGGGGGGTTAGTCGGCTAAGAAGAACTCGGGCCAGGCATCTTGCGCCTGTCCCCCGTTCTGACCCCTCAGCTCGCTGTCACGTGCCTCGGAGCCACTCCGCCAGCGCCTCCGATCTTTCTTGCCTCCTGTTGAATGCCAGGTCGGTCCATAACAAGATACCCAACCTGGCGTGTATTACCGAGACCTGGGGGGGCGCAGAGGGGGGGCGTCCCTCGCCCAGCTGTGCCCCCTGGCTTTCTGGTACAGGGGGCGGGAAAATTGGAGGGTCGTAAGGGGGGTGGGGTAGCCATTGTTTACAGGGATACTATTCAAATCAGTAGGGCCTCGACGTTGGTGATTCCAGGGTTGGAATGTGTCCATCTGTTGGTTGGGCAGCGGGACAGGTTTGGCTTTGTGCTTGGTTACCGCGCTCCCCGCAACCCAGCACAATCCCTACCAAAGCTCACCGAGTTCATCGCCGCTGCACTGTTGAGAACCCCCCGCCTTTTGGTGGTGGGTGATCTCAACGTGCATGCTGGCGGTGACCTGTCTGGTGCTGCTCTGAAATTCATGCAGTCCATGACCTCCATGAACCTGTCCCAGCATGTTTTATGCCCAGCCCACAGATCCGGACACACCCTGGATCTGGTATTTTCCTCCACGCCCGAGGATTCGTGTCTGAGGGTGTGGGACCTTGTTCCCACACCCGTGTCATGGTCAGACCATCACCTGCTGTCTTTCTCTGTGTCAATCGCCGCCCCACCCCGCGGGGACCTTCGGCCAACTGTTTGGGCCCGCCCCCGTAGGCTCCTAAACCCTGATCGGTTTCGGGAAGTCTTCGGAGGGCCTCCTGGCGGACTGGCTGACGATCTGGTAGACTCCATGGTAGATCAATGGTTCGTCAAAACATCCCGAGCTGTCAACCAGATCGCCCCTAGGCGCCTCATCCGCTGCAGAGCTCGTTCCTCACCGTGGTTCACGGAAGAGCTTCGAGCGATGGAGCACGAACGGAAGAGGCTGGAACGCAGCTGGCGACTAAGAACACTGCAGTCATCGCTCTGTCCAGGCGCTATGTTCATGCGATCAGGGTGGCCAGAAGATCTTATAACACCCTGAGAATTAGTGAGGCCTCGAACCGCCAAGCGGAATTATTCTGTGTGGTTCGTGACCTCACTAATCCTGGACTGTCTAGGCCTCCTCCTACTGATTTCAGTAGTGAGCATTTTGCAGCCTTTTTTCGATCAAAAATTGAGGCCATCCGTACCGGTTTTGAACCCTGTTGCCCTAGCCCTCTCTCGGCATCCCCGGCGGCTGTGCCCCCTCGGTCTCCTTGCACGGTTGAGTTTGGGCCTGTTACCTCACTTGAGGCCTCCAGGGCTATTGCCCACTGCCGGCCCGCGTCCACCCCCTTCGACCCTTGCCCATCATGGCTTATGAAAGCCGTGGGCGGGAACATGTCTGAATGGGCATCTATCATCGCCACAGCCTCCTTCCGGGAAGGGATTTTTCCCTCCCGCCTGAAGGAGACTGTGGTAAAGCCCATTCTGAAGAAACCCAACCTAGCATCGGGCGATCTAACCAACTATCGCCCGACCGCTAATGTTCCCTTTATGGACAAGGTGATCGAGAGGGTGGCCGCGATCAGGCTTCAATCATATCTGGAGGGCGAGCATATCCTGGGCCCATTCCAGTCTGGGTTCAGGCCCGGTCCGGGGACCGAGACAGTCTTGGTTGCTCTGCAAGATGACCTCCTCCGGGAGGCCGACAGGAGGTGTTCCTCCCTGTTGGTCCTCCTGGACCTGTCAGCGGCCTTTGATACCGTCGACCACGGTATCCTGCTGGATCGGCTCTCCGAGGTTGGGATCGGAGGCACTGTTCACAGTTGGTTCCGATCCTTCCTCGGGGACCGTCCCCAGCAGGTTCAGCATGGGGGTGAGTTGTCGGCCCCTTGGACACTCCCTTGTGGGGTTCCACAGGGGTCGTCTCTCTCTCCCATGCTGTTCAACATTTACATCAGGCCGCTGGCTGAGGTCATAAGGGGACATGGAGTCTGCTGTCATCAGTACGCTGATGACACGCAGCTCTATGTCTCCTTTTCCACCGCTGCAGATGAGGCTGTCCGGACCCTCGATCGGTGCCTGGGCGCAGTCATGGAATGGACCAGGGCTAACAGGCTCAAACTCAATCCCGATAAGACCGAGGTCATGTTCTTTGGGGCTTCCCCATCCAGCTACGGTGGCCCATTTCCCACCTTGGAGGGTGTTTCCCTCAGGCCATCGGACTCTGTCCGGAATCTGGGAGTAGTCCTGGACCCGGCGCTCACCATGGAGGCCCAGGTGTCCGCGGTGTCCAGGGCTGCCTTTTTCCACCTACGTCGAATCGCCCAGATTCGCCCGTACCTGGATGGGGACTCCCTTAGAACAGTGGTCCAGGTGCTGGTGATCTCGAGACTGGACTATTGCAACGCGCTCTACATGGGGTTGCCCTTGACTCTCATTCGGCGCCTGCAGCAGGTCCAAAATGCGGCGGCCAGACTGGTGGCGGGTGTGCGCCGATTTGAGCACATCACCCCAGTTCTGGCTCACCTGCATTGGCTACCCGTTGCAGCCCGAATTAGATTCAAGGTCCTGGTTTTGGTTTACAAAACCCTCCATGGCCTAGGACCTGGCTACCTGACAGAGCGGATCGACCAGCGGTCAACTTCGGCCCGTCCGACTAGGTTGTCGCGGGCGCACATGCTGCGCGTGGCCACGCCCAGGGAAGCTCGGAGAACTTCCACTCGTTCCCGAGCCTTCTCTGTGGCTGGCCCGACGTTGTGGAATCATCTCCCAGCAGACGTGCGCCTAGCAGAGTCCCTGCCTGCCTTCAGGAAGGCCCTGAAAACCCTTCTCTTCCAGGAGGCGTTTGGATGGAAAAAAAAATTTCCCGCCATCTGCACCTCCTGCCACTGCTGTTTTGTCTGTCCATTTGATTAGCTTAATTTATTGGTTGTTATTGTAATTTGCTGGGGTTTTTTATTCGTTGTAAACCGCCTGGAGTTCCCCTCCAGGAAGACGGGCGGTATATAAGCCTCGTAATAAATAAACAAACAAACAAACAAACAAACAAACAAACACTATTACTACTTATAGCCGTGTTGCTTTAATGCAATGTTGTCAATTAATCCTGTAAGATGTCCCTCAATTCCTTATTCTCAAATACTGGAACATATCTTAATTGTACCAGACTGTATATTATCCCTCATTACTGTAAACTGTCTTGGATCATTTTCCAAGGAGAAAGGCAGGTAAAACTACTCTAAAATAAATAAATAATAAATAGGACTAGGGGGCACTCCATAAAACTTTTGGGTGATTGAGCTCAAACAAATAAGAGAGTCCTTCTTCACTTCAAGGATCACTGGTCTCTGGAACCTTGACAGTTTTAAGAAAGGCTTGAGCAAGGGTATCAATGGCTATCATGGATACCTAAGGACAACCTCTGGGAGAGATAGGCAGGAGATCTCTCAATGCCATTCGCAGCATATCATACGCAGGTGAAGACATCTGTTTGGGAATACCATGGTGAGCCATGGTGTGAGACAGAATGGTGGACTGGATGGGCTGGGGCCTGTTCCAGCTAGGCTGTTCTTGTGTTCTTAATGAGTGAAACACTTATATAGTATTTTTATGCCTCCTAGGTAAATGGGGCCCAAACCTCTAAGCAGAGTTCAGCCACACTGGGTCTCTTTTAAGGTGAAAAGCAGAGTAGCAATATTTGAAATAAATAGTTTGGGGGAATAAGCTGCAGGAGACTGTAGAACAATTTGCGTCTGTTTTTCACCCTGAGGATCACTGGTCTGTGGAACTCCCTGTCAGAAGAAGTGGTGACAGCTGTCAGCCTTGACAGCTTTAAGAAAGGATTAGACAATTTCATGGGGAACAAGGGCATCAGTGGCTCTCAATATGGATGCATAAGGACAACCTCCGGGTTGGGGAGATACACACGATATCTCTGAATGCCATTTGCAGGGAATCATAAGCGGGTGAAGACATCTGCTTGGGAATACCCTGAAGCAAAGGGTGATCCATTGTGTGAGACAGAATGCTGGACTGGATGGGCTGGAGCCCATTCCAGGAAGCCTGTTCTTATGTTCTTAATACCTGAAAGCATTTATATAGTATTTTATACCTCCTAAATGAATAAATAGTTTGATGAAATAAACTGCAGGAGGCTATGGAACAATTAGCGTCTGTTTCTTACCCCTAGACCTCACAAGACT
>JAPFRF010000556.1:0-10771 GCA_029282475.1 Phrynocephalus forsythii | reverse complement strand
CAGGGCCAGGGGGCCAGGCCAGGCCCAGGCCAGGCCAGGCCAGGCCAGGCCAGGCCAGGGCCAGGCCAGGCCAGGCCAGGCCAGGCCAGGCCAGGCCAGGCCAGGCCAGGCCAGGCCAGGCCAGGCCAGGCCAGGGCCAGGCCAGGGCAGGCCAGGCCAGGCCAGGCCAGGCCAGGCCAGGCCAGGCCAGGCCAGGCCAGGCCAGGCCAGGCCAGGCCAGGCCAGGCCAGGCCAGGCCAGGCCAGGCCAGGCCAGGCCAGGCCAGGGCCAGGGGCCAGGCCAGGCCAGGGCCAGGCCAGGCCAGGCCAGGCCAGGCCAGGCCCAGGCCAGGCCAGGCCAGGCCAGGCCCAGGGCCAGGCCAGGCCAGCCAGGCCAGGCCAGGCCAGGGCCAGGCCAGGCCAGGCCAGGCCAGGCCAGGGCCAGGCCAGGCCAGGCCAGGCCAGGCCAGGCCAGGCCAGGCCAGGCCAGGCCAGGCCCAGGCCAGGGCCAGGCCAGGCCAGGCCAGGCCAGGCCAGGCCAGGCCAGGCCAGGGCCAGGCCAGGCCAGGCCAGGCCAGGCCAGGCCAGGCCAGGCCAGGCCAGGCCAGGCCAGGCCAGGCCAGGCCAGGCCAGGCCAGGCCAGGGCAGGGCCAGGCCAGGCCAGGCCAGGCCAGGCCAGGCCAGGCCAGGCCAGGCCAGGGCCAGGCCAGGCCAGGCCAGGCCAGGCCAGGCCAGGCCAGGCCAGGGCCAGGCCAGGCCAGGCCAGGCCAGGCCAGGGCCAGGCCAGGCCAGGCCAGGCCAGGCCAGGCCAGGCCAGGGCCAGGCCAGGCCAGGCCAGGCCAGGCCAGGCCAGGCCAGGCCAGGGCCAGGCCAGGCCGGCCAGGCCAGGCCAGGCCAGGCCAGGGCCAGGCCAGGGCCAGGCCAGGCCAGGCCAGGGCCAGGCCAGGCCAGGCCAGGGCCAGGCCAGGCCAGGCCAGGGCCAGGCCAGGCCAGGCCAGGCCAGGCCAGGCCAGGGCCAGGCCAGGCCAGGCCAGGCCAGGCCAGGCCAGGCCAGGCCAGGCCAGGCCAGGCCAGGCCCAGGGCCAGGCCAGGCCAGGCCAGGCCAGGCCAGGCCAGGCCAGGCCAGGGCCAGGCCAGGCCAGGCCAGGCCAGGCCAGGGCCAGGGCCAGGGCCAGGCCAGGCCAGGCCAGGGCAGGCCAGGCCAGGCCAGGGCCAGGCCAGGCCAGGCCAGGCCAGGCCAGGCCAGGCCAGGCCAGGCCAGGCCCAGGCCAGGCCAGGCCCAGGGCCAGGCCAGGCCAGGCCAGGCCAGGGCCAGGCCAGGCCAGGCCAGGCCAGGCCAGGGCCAGGCCAGGCCAGGCCAGGCCCAGGCCAGGCCAGGCCAGGCCAGGCCAGGGCCAGGGCCAGGGTCCAGGCCAGGCCAGGCCAGGCCACCAGGCCAGGCCAGGCCAGGCCAGGCCAGGCCAGGCCAGGCCAGGCCAGGGCCAGGTCCAGGCCTGGGTTAGGGCCAGGCCAGGCCAGGCCAGGCCAGGCCAGGCCAGGGCCAGGGCCAGGGCCAGGCCAGGCCAGGCCAGGCCAGGCCAGGCCAGGCCAGGCCAGGCCAGGCCAGGCCAGGCCAGGCCAGGCCAGGCCAGGGCCAGGGCCAGGCCAGGCCAGGCCAGGCCAGGCCAGGCCAGGCCAGGGCCAGGCCAGGCCAGGCCAGGGCCAGGGCCAGGGCCAGGCCAGGACAGGCCAGGGCCAGGCCAGGCCAGGCCAGGCCAGGGCCAGGGCCAGGCCAGGCCAGGCCAGGCCCAGGCAGGCCAGGGCCAGGCCAGGCCTGGGCCAGGCCAGGCCAGGCCAGGCCAGGGCCAGGCCAGGGCAGGCTGGGCCAGGCCAGGCCAGGCCAGACCAGGCCAGGCCAGGCCAGGGCCAGGATCCGGCCAGGGCAGGCCAGGCCAGGCCTAGGGCCAGGCCCAGGGCCAGGCCAGGCCAGGCCAGGCCAGGCCAGGCCAGGCCAGGCCAGGCCACCCGTCATAGCCAGGTCCCATGGCACAGATCCAGGCCAGGCCAGGCCAGGGCCAGGCCAGGGCTCACGGCCAGGCCACCTGAAGGCCAGGCCAGGCCAGGGCCAGGCCAGAGCCAGGCCAGGCCAGGCCAGGCCAGGCCAGGCCAGGGCCAGGGCCTGGGCCTCCAGGCCCTAGGCCTGACACAGGACAGGCCAGGCCAGGGCAGGCCAGGCCAGGCCAGGCCAGGCCACCCAGGCCAGGCCAGGGCCAGGCCAGGGCCAGAATAGGCCAGGCCAGGCCAGGCCAGGCCAGGCCAGGCCAGGCCAGGCCAGGCCAGGCTAGGCCTTGGCCAGGCCAGGCCAGGGTCCAGGCCAGGCTGGGCCAGGCCAGGCCAGGCCAGGGCCAGGCCTAGCCAGGTCCATGCACAGGCCAGGTCCGGCCAGGGCCAGGCCCGGTCCAGGCCTGGGCCAGGCCAGGCCAGGCCAGGCCAGGCCAGGCCAGGCCAGGCCAGGCCAGGGCCAGGCCAGGCCAGGCCAGGGACAGGGCCAGGCCAGGCCAGGGCTCAGGCCAGGCCAGGGCCAGGCCCAGGCCAGGCCAGGCCAGGCCAGGGCCAGGCCAGGCCAGGCCAGGCCAGGCCAGGCCAGGCCAGGCCAGGCCAGGCCAGGCCAGGCCTGGCCAGGCCAGGTCCAGGCCAGGGCCAGGCCAGGCCAGGCCAGGCCAGGCCAGGCCAGGCCAGGCCAGGCCAGGGCCAGGCCAGGCCAGGCCAGGCCAGGCCAGGCCAGGCCAGGCCAGGCCAGGCCAGGGCCAGGCCAGGGCCAGGCCAGGATCAGGCCAGGGCCAGGCCAGGGCCAGGCCAGGCCAGGCCAGGCCAGGCCAGGCCAGGCCAGGTCAGGCCAGGCCAGGGCCAGGCCAGGCCAGGCCAGGCCAGGCCCAGGCCAGGCCAGGCCAGGCCAGGCCAGGCCAGGCCAGGCCAGGCCAGGCCAGGCCAGGCCAGGCCAGGGCCAGGGCCAGGTCCAGGCCAGGGGCCAGGCCAGGCCAGGCCAGGCCAGGCCAGGCCAGGCCAGGCCAGGCCAGGCCAGGCCAGGCCAGGCCAGGCCAGGCCAGGCCAGGCCAGGGCCAGGCCAGGCCAGGTCAGGCCAGGGCCAGGCCAGGCCAGGGCCAGGACAGGCCCAGGCCAGGCCAGGCCAGGGCCAGGCCAGGCCAGGGCAGGCCAGGGGCCAGGCCAGGCCAGGCCAGGCCAGGGGCCAGGCCAGGCCAGGCCAGGCCAGGCCAGGCCAGGCCAGGCCAGGCCAGGCCAGGCCAGGGCCAGGCCAGGGGCCAGGGCCAGGCCAGGCCAGGCCAGGCCAGGCCAGGCCAGGCCAGGCCAGGCCAGGCCAGGCCAGGCCAGGCCAGGCCAGGCCAGGCCAGGCCAGGCCAGGCCAGGCCAGGCCAGGCCAGGCCAGGCCAGGCCAGGCCAGGCCAGGCCAGGCCAGGCCAGGCCAGGCCAGGCCAGGCCAGGCCAGGCCAGGCCAGGCCAGGCCAGGCCAGGCCAGGCCAGGCCAGGCCAGGCCAGGGGCCAGGCCAGGCCAGGCCAGGCCAGGGCCAGGTCCAGGCCAGGCCAGGCCCTGTGGCCAGGCCAGGCCAGGGCCAGGCCAGGGTGAGGGCCAGGCCAGGCCAGGCCAGGCCAGGCCAGGCCAGGCCAGGCCAGGCCAGGCCAGGCCAGGGGCCAGGCCAGGCCAGGCCAGGCCAGGCCAGGCCAGGGGCCAGGCCAGGCCAGGCCAGGCCAGGCCAGGCCAGGCCAGCCGGCCAGGCCCAGGCCAGGCCAGGCCAGGGCCAGGGCCAGGGCCAGGCCAGGCCAGGCCAGGCCAGGCCAGGCCAGGCCAGGCCAGGCCAGGCCAGGCCAGGCCAGGCCAGGCCAGGCCAGGCCAGGCCAGGCCCAGGCCAGGCCAGGCCAGGCCAGGCCAGGCCAGGCCAGGCCAGGCCAGGCCCAGGGCCAGGCCAGGCCAGGAGGGCCAGGGCCAGGCCAGGCCAGGCCAGGCCAGGCCAGGCCAGGCCAGGCCAGGCCAGGCCAGGCCAGGCCAGGGCCAGGCCAGGCCAGGCCAGGCCAGGCCAGGCCAGGCCAGGCCAGGCCAGGCCAGGCCAGGCCAGGCCAGGGCCCAGGCCAGGCCAGGCCAGGCCAGGCCAGGCCAGGCCAGGGCCAGGCAGGCCAGGCCAGGCCAGGCCAGGCCAGGCCAGGCCAGGCCAGGCCAGGCCAGGCCAGGCCAGGCCAGGCCAGGCCAGGCCAGGCCAGGCCAGGCCAGGCCAGGCCAGGCCAGGCCAGGCCAGGCCAGGCCAGGCCAGGCCAGGCCAGGCCAGGCCAGGCCAGGCCAGGCCAGGCCAGGCCAGGCCAGGCCAGGCCAGGCCAGGCCAGGCCAGGCCAGGCCAGGCCAGGCCAGGCCAGGCCAGGCCAGGCCAGGCCAGGCCAGGGCCAGGCCAGGCCAGGCCAGGCCAGGCCAGGCCAGGCCAGGCCAGGCCAGGCCAGGCCAGGCCAGGCCAGGCCAGGCCAGGCCAGGCCAGGCCAGGCCAGGCCAGGCCAGGCCAGGCCAGGCCAGGCCAGGCCAGGCCAGGCCAGGCCAGGCCAGGCCAGGCCAGGCCCAGGGCCAGGCCAGGCCAGGCCAGGCCCAGGGCCAGGGCCAGGCCAGGCCAGGCCAGGCCAGGCCAGGCCAGGCCAGGCCAGGCCAGGCCAGGCCAGGCCAGGCCAGGCCAGGCCAGGCCAGGCCAGGCCAGGCCAGGCCAGGCCAGGCCAGGCCAGGCCAGGCCAGGCCAGGCCAGGCCAGGCCAGGCCAGGCCAGGCCAGGCCAGGGCCAGGCCAGGCCAGGCCAGGCCAGGCCAGGCCAGGCCAGGCCAGGCCAGGCCAGCCAGGGCCAGGCCAGGCCAGGCCAGGCCAGGCCAGGCCAGGCCAGGCCAGGCCAGGCCAGGCCAGGCCAGGCCAGGCCAGGCCAGGCCAGGGCAGGCCAGCCAGGCCAGGCCAGGCCAGGCCAGGCCAGGCCAGCCAGGCCAGGCCAGGCCAGGCCAGGCCAGGCCAGGCCAGGCCAGGCCAGGCCAGGCCAGGCCAGGCCAGGCCAGGCCAGGCCAGGCCAGGCCAGGCCAGGCCAGGCCAGGCCAGGCCAGGCCAGGCCAGGCCAGGCCAGGGCCAGGGCCAGGCCTGGGCCAGGCCAGGCCAGGCCAGGCCAGGGCCAGGCCCAGGCCAGGCCAGGCCAGGCCAGGCCAGGCCAGGCCAGGCCAGGCCAGGCCAGGCCAGGCCAGGCCAGGCCAGGCCAGGCCAGGCCAGGCCAGGCCAGGCCAGGCCAAGGCCAGGGCCAGGCCAGGCCAGGCCAGGCCAGACCAGGCCAGGCCAGGCCAGGGCCAGGGCCAGGGCCAGGCCAGGCCAGGCCAGGCCAGGCCAGGCCAGGGCCAGGCCAGGGCCAGGCCAGGCCAGGGCCAGGCCAGGCCAGGCCAGGGCCAGGCAGGGCCAGGCCAGGCCAGGCCAGGCCAGGGCCAGGCCAGGCCAGGCCAGGCCAGGGCCAGGCCAGGCCAGGCCAGGCCAGGGGCCAGGCCAGGCCAGGCCAGGCCAGGCCAGGCCAGGCCAGGCCAGGCCAGGCCAGGCCAGGCCCAGGCCCAGGCCAGGCCCAGGCCAGGCCAGGTCCAGGTCCAGGCCAGGCCAGGCCAGGCCATGCCAGGGCCAGGCCAGGCCAGGCCCGGCCAGGCCAGGCCAGTCCCAGGCCTAGGCCAGGGCCAGGACAGGGCCAGGCCAGGCCATCCAGGCCAGTCCGGCCAGGGCCAGGCCAGGCCAGGCCAGGCCAGGCCAGGCCAGGCCAGAGGCACAGGCCAGGGCCAGGCCAGGCCAGGCCAGGCCAGGCCAGGGTCCAGGCCAGGGTCAGGCCAGGCCAGGGCCAGGGCTAGGCCAGGCCAGGCCAGGCCAGGGCCAGGCCAGAGCCAGGCCAGGCCAGGCCACAACCAGGCCAGGCCAGGTCAGGCCAGGCCAGGCCAGGCCAGGGCCAGGCCAGGCCAGGCCAGGCCAAGGTCCAGGTCCAGGTCCGGTCCAGGCCAGGCCAGGCCAGGCCAGGCCAGGGCCAGGCCAGGCCAGGCCAGGCCAGGCCAGGCCCAGGACAGGCCAGGGCCAGATCCAGGCCGGGCCTGGCCAGGGCCAGGCTGAGGTCAGGCCAGGCCAGGCCAGGCCAGGCCAGGCCAGCCAGGCCAGGCCAGGCCAGGCCAGGCCAGGCCAGGCCAGGCCAGGCCAGGCCAGGCAAGGCCAGGCCAGGCCAGCTGCAGTGCCAGGGCCAGGGCAGGCCAGGCCAGGCCAGGCCAGGCCTGGGGCCAGGCCAGGCCAGGCCAGCCAGGCCAGGCCAGACCGGGACAGGGTCAGGCCAGGCCAGGTCCAGGGCCAGGCCAGGCCAGGCCAGGCCAGTCCAGGCCAGGCCAGGCCAGGCCAGGCCAGACCAGGCCAGGCCAGGCCAGGCCAGGCCAGGCCAGGCCAGGCCCAGGCCAGGCCAGTGAGTGGCCAGGCTTGGCCAGGCTCTAGGCCACGGCCAGGCTGGCCAGGGCCACGCACGGCTAGGCCAGGCCAGTGCCAGGCCAGGATCCGGCCAGGCCAGGTCCGGCCTTAGGTCCAAGAAGTCAGGGCCAGGGCAGGGCAGGCCAGGTCAGGCCTAGAGCCAGGCTTATTAGTCCCAGGGGCCCAGGACTAGGCCAGTGAGTGATTTAGGCTTAGAGTGTGTGGCCAGGGCCAGGTTTGGGTGAAGGCTAGTAAGTTAGTGTTAGGTTTAGGGTTCGGCTTAGGTTAGGGTTAGGTTTAGGTCCGGGGTTCAGGGCTAGCCAGGTTCGTTACCCAGGACAGGCCTAGGTCAAGACCAGGCTAGGCCAGGCCAGGCCAGGACAGGTCAGGTCAGTGCCAGGCCAGGCCATGGCCACCGGCTGCACAGACGTGGGCCACCCATGGCCAGACATTAAATAGGCCAGGCCAGGCCAGGTCCACCAGACTCCAAGGCCAGGCTGGGGTCCACCGCCCGGCCAGGCCATAGCCAGGCCAGGTTAGGTCCGGCACTCAGGGCCGGGGCCCGGCCAGTGCTAGGCCAGGCCAGGCCAGGCCAGGCCAGGCCAGGCCAGTCCAGCCAGGCTACCGGTCCGGCCAACGCTGGGGCTGACCTAGGCCATGGCGATGGCCAGGGCCTGGCCAGGCCAGACTCCAAGCCAGGTTAGGCTAGGCCAGGACTAGGTCATGGCCACTGCTGTGGGTAGGTTAGGTTATGGCAACCAGGACAAGGCCAGGCCAACATAGGCCAGGCCAGGCCAGCCCAGGCCCAGGCCAGGCAGGTCAGGCCAGCCAGGATAGGCTAGGCCAGGGCCAGGCCAGGCCAGGCCAGGCCAGGCCAGGCCAGGCCAGGCCAGGCCAGGCCAGGCCAGGCCAGGCCAGGCCAGGCAGGCCAGGCCAGGCCAGGGCCAGGCCAGGCCAGGCCAGGCCAGGCCAGGCCAGGCCAGGCCAGGCCAGGCCAGGCCAGGGCCAGGCCAGGCCAGGCCAGGCCAGGCCAGGCCAGGCCAGGCCAGGCCAGGCCAGGCCAGGCCAGGCCAGGCCAGGCCAGGCCAGGCCAGGCCAGGCCAGGCCAGGCCAGGCCAGGCCAGGCCAGGCCAGGCCAGGCCAGGCCAGGCCAGGCCAGGCCAGGCCAGGCCAGGCCAGGCCAGGCCAGGCCAGGCCAGGCCAGGCCAGGCCCAGGCCAGGCCAGGCCAGGCCAGGCCAGGCCAGGCCAGGCCAGGCCAGGCCAGGCCAGGCCAGGCCAGGCCAGGCCAGGCCAGGCCAGGCCAGGCCAGGCCAGGCCAGGCCAGGCCAGGCCAGGCCAGGCCAGGCCAGGGCCAGGCCAGGCCAGGCCAGGCCAGGCCAGGCCAGGCCAGGCCAGGCCAGGCCAGGCCAGGCCAGGCCAGGCCAGGGCCAGGCCAGGCCAGGCCAGGCCAGGCCAGGCCAGGCCAGGCCAGGGCCAGGCCAGGCCAGGCCAGGCCAGGCCAGGCCAGGCCAGGCCAGGCCAGGCCAGGCCAGGCCAGGCCAGGCCAGGCCAGGCCAGGCCAGGCCAGGCCAGGCCAGGCCAGGCCAGGCCAGGCCAGGCCAGGCCAGGCCAGGCCAGGCCAGGCCAGGCCAGGCCAGGCCAGGCCAGGCCAGGCCAGGCCAGGCCAGGCCAGGCCAGGCCAGGCCAGGCCAGGCCAGGCCAGGCCAGGCCAGGCCAGGCCAGGCCAGGCCAGGCCAGGCCAGGCCAGGCCAGGCCAGGCCAGGCCAGGCCAGGCCAGGCCAGGCCAGGCCAGGCCAGGCCAGGCCAGGCCAGGGCCAGGCCAGGCCAGGCCAGGCCAGGCAAGGTTAGGTTAGGCTAGGTTAGGTTGAATGCTAGGACCTAGGCTAGGGTTGTAGACTGTGGGCACATTAGGATTAGGTTAGCTGCTAGGTTGAAGCAGTGGGCCAAGTGTTTAGGTTAGGGTTATTGTGGCTCCAGTTAGGTCAATGGAGCCAGGCCTGAAAACAGCCCAGGCCAGGCCAGGCCAGGCCTGGACAGTGAGTGCTGGAGGGTGGGCCAGGAGGCCAGGCCAGGGCCAGGTCCGGTCAGGCCAGGCCAGGCCAGGCCAGGCCAGGCCCAGGCCAGGGCCACCGTCAGGACAAGGCCATGGCCACCACAGCCACATTCCACAGAGATATACGCCAGGCCACCACGCCAGATGATGCCAGGCCCAGGCCAGGCTAAGGGCCAGGGCTAGGCTAGGCTAGGGTCAGGTTGCGCTCATATCACCACAGCCATTCAACCACGGCCAAAACACATGCATTGCCAGGCCAGGCCCAGGCCAGGCCAAAGCGAGGCCTAGGTCAGGCGACTGACGATGACTGTGGCCAGGGCCAGGCCAGGCCAGGGCCAGCCAGGCCAGGGCCACCCTGTTTCGGCCGCCAAAAGTGGTGCCCATGACAGGCAGGCCAGGGCCTGGGGCCTGGGCCTGGGCCAGGCCTAGGCCAGGCCGAGGGCCAGGGCCAGGCCTGCCAGGCCATGGCCACAGCCAGACACAGTCCCATGGTGATGTCCAGGGCCAGGCCAGGCCAGGCCAGGCCAGGCCAGGCCAGGCCAGGCCAGGGCCAGGCCAGGCCAGGCCAGGCCACACACCACAGAATGGGCCATCCATGCACAGATTACAGGCCAGGCCAGGCCAGGCTCACGCAGCCGCCAGAGCCAGGCCATGATCAATGCCAGGGCCGTGTCAGGCTCAGGCTCAGCGCCAGGCCAGGCCAGGCCAGGCCAGGGGCCAGGGTCAGGCCTGGCTGTCAGGTCCGGCCAGGCCAGGGGCCAGGTCAGGCCAGGGCCAGCGCCAGGTCTGCTCGGCTAGGCTAGACAAAGGCCAGGCCAGGCCAGGCCAGGACAGGCCCAGGTTAGGCCAGGCCAGGCCAGGCCAGGCCAGGCCAGGGCCGGTCCGGTCCGGCCAGACGAGACAGGATGTGTCTAGGCCGCCGCGTCCAGGACAAGCAGGCCAGGCCAGGCCAGGGCCAGACTAGGCCCAGGGCCTCAGGCCAGGCCAGGCCAGGCCAGGCCAGCCAGCCAGGCCAGGCCCGGTCCGGTCCACCAACCAGGCCAGGCCCAGGCCAGGCCAGGCCAGGCAGGGCCAGGCCAGGCTGGCTAGTGCAAACCAGGCTAGGCTAGGCCAGTGCTTCAGGCTAGGGCTAGGCTAGGCCAGGGCTATGCACAACAGGTTAGTCCCATGGCCAAGGCTTATGCCAGGGCCAGGCTAGGCCAGGGTTAGGTTAGGCTAGGCCTGGTTTGGGCTAGCCAGGGCCAGGGTCCTGAATGCGCTGGCCAGACGAGCCAAGGTAAGGTTTAGGCCAGGGCCAGGTCAGGCCTAGGCCAGGGCCCGGTCTAATAGGCCAGGGCCAGGCCAGGCCAGGCAAGGCCGAGCCAGGGCTAGGTTTAGGGTCAGGGCAAATAAAGAAATAGGCCAGGCCAGGCCAGGCTTGTCCAGGACAGGGCCAGGGCTTGGGCAGACCAGGCTGGGCCAGGCCAGGCCAGAGACAGGCCAGGCCAGGCCAGGCCCAGGCCAGGCCCAAATAGGCCATGGCCAAGGCCACCAGGCTAGGCCAGGCTTATGACAGGTCATCTCACGCCCAGACATGTCCCAGGAGAGACACAGGCCAGGGCCAGGCAGGGCCAGGCCAGGCCAGGCCAGGGCCAGGCCAGGCCAGGGCCAGGCCTAGGTCAGGGCCAGGCCGAAGGCCTATGGGAAGGGCCGAAAACAGGCCAGGCCAGGCTAGTGCTAGGTCTAGGTTAGGCCAGGGCCAGGCCAGGCCAGGCAGGGCCAGGGCAGGCCAGGCCAGGCCAGGCCAGGCCAGGCCAGGCCAGGCCAGGGCAGGCCAGGCCAGGCCAGGCCAGGGCCAGGGCCAGGCCAGGCCAGGGGCCAGGCCAGGCCAGGCCAGGCCAGGCCAGGCCAGGCCAGGCCAGGCCAGGCCAGGGCCAGGCCAGGCCAGGCCAGGCCAGGCCGGGCCAGGGCCAGGCCAGGCCAGGCCAGGCCAGGCCAGGCCAGGCCAGGCCAGGCCAGGCCAGGCCAGGCCAGGCCAGGCCAGGCCAGGCCAGGCCAGGCCAGGCCAGGCCAGGCCAGGCCAGGCCAGGCCAGGCCAGGCCAGGCCAGGCCAGGCCAGGCCAGGCCAGGCCAGGCCAGGCCAGGCCAGGCCAGGCCAGGCCAGGCCAGGCCAGGCCAGGCCAGGCCAGGCCAGGCCAGGCCAGGCCAGGCCAGGCCAGGCCAGGCCAGGCCAGGCCAGGCCAGGCCAGGGCCAGGGCCAGGCCAGGCCAGGCCAGGCCAGGCCAG
>JAPFRF010000142.1:0-16219 GCA_029282475.1 Phrynocephalus forsythii | reverse complement strand
GGGTGGGTTCATGCTGGAGGAGGTAAATCCACAATGCTGTCTTATTTCTTTTATAGTACAGCATGAATTATTGCTGTCTGCTTAGACAGTCAAATTGCTGTTTGGGGGGGGGGTCTTTTTCATCGTCTGGAACGGATTAATCCACTTTCCCATTACTTTCTATGGGAAAAGTTTGTTTGACTTAAGTCATGTTTGACTTAAGTCTAGACCTCTGGAACGGATTAATGACGTAAGTCAAGGTTCCACTGTATACAATATAGCAAACAGAAAAACAGAGTGTGGGGTAAACTGTTCTCACCATAACAGTCCCCAAGTAACAAATGGCAAGCTAGTGCTTTTTATACTATTCAGCACTCGTAAGATCTGATGCAATCACTAATTAACAATCTGATGCAATCTGATCTAACCATTACAAATCATGATGTTATAATCAGTTCCACCTGCACTTCATCACTTAACATGCCTGTGATTACTAGTCTCTAACACTTGTGAATTAACATCATGACACTGCAGAATCTAACTGCCTCCATTTTACAATTCTCTTTACACATTCTGTTAAATATACATAGCATATGTTTTATCAACTTTTACATATCTTGACACCCCTCCTATATTTAACAGATTTCAACTCCTAGCCTTTTCTTAAAACATACATGTTTATCTTTACACAAAGGCTTTGTAAATATGTCAGCATAATTATCAACACTTGTACAATATTCCAATACAATCAAATGTTGTTCTATGCAGTCCTTCACATTCTGGTAACGGATCCCAATGTGCTTGCTTCTGGATCCAACCTTCTGATTCTGTGTTAATTGGATACACGAAAAAGAATCATTATTATTTATTTATTTATTTATTTATTTATTTATTTATTTATTTTATTAAATTTATATCCCGCTTATCTACAGAGTACTCTAAGCGGCTTACACAAGGCTGCAATAGCCAGACAAAGTTACAAAAAGAAAAGAAAAAGAAAAAAATATTAAAATAAGACAAGACAAGACAAATTAAATCACGCTATAAAATATTAAAACCAAATAGCACTTCACTAGTGATGGAGATAAAACTGATTACGATGGCGGGCCCAAAAAATAAAAAAAAATAAAAAATGGCAAATTAAGCATTGCCAAAGGCCTCCCGAAAAAGATGGGTTTTCAACGCCTTTCGGAAGGCCAGCAGGGACTCTGCAGAGCGCACTTCACTGGGGATGGAATTCCAGAGGCTGGGGGCCGCCACAGAGAAAGCCCGGGTCCGAGTTTTCGTCCTCCGGGCTTCACGAGGAGTGGCGATCCGGAGCAAGTGCGCTCGCGCCTATATAATAAAATAAAATAAATAAATAAATAAATAATCTGATGCAATCTGATCTAACCATTACAAATCATGATGTTATAATCAGTTCCACCTGCACTTCATCACTTAACATGCCTTTGATTACTAGTCTCTAACACTTGTGAATTAACATCATGACACTGCAGAATCTAACTGCCTCCATTTTACAATTCTCTTTACACATTCTGTTAAATATACATAGCATATGTTTTATCAACTTTTACATATCTTGACACCCCTCCTATATTTAACAGATTTCAACTCCTAGCCTTTTCTTAAAACATACATGTTTATCTTTACACAAAGGCTTTGTAAATATGTCAGCATAATTATCAACACTTGTACAATATTCCAATACAATCAAATGTTGTTCTATGCAGTCCTTCACATTCTGGTAACGGATCCCAATGTGCTTGCTTCTGGATCCAACCTTCTGATTCTGTGTTAATTGGATACACGAAAAAGAATCATTATATACTTTGACTGGTAGTTTTACATTTACATTTACATCCTTTAACAACTGTACTACTCAGGTTAACTCACAACACAAATCATTCACAGCCCCATACTCAGCTTCTGTAGAAGAACACGAAATGTACCTTTGTCTTCGGGCTTTCCAGACAATTAGTGAGTTACCTAAAAATATGGCATATGCAGACATTGACCTCCTTTCTGGACTTGAACCCCAGTCAGCATCTGCATAGCTAATTAAATCAGGATTATCACATATGGATACTTTCAACTTTTCATGTATTGTTCCTTTAAGATATCTCAAAACATGCTTTATACCTTTTCAATGCTTCATCAACAAATACTATCAATATCAAAAAACCTTTTGTGTACAAGCAACCTATTTCTCTTGCAAAATGTTCTTTGCTCTCTGGCGCCATCCACTGGTGCATCCACTTGCCATTCCTTCAGAGACATATGCTCTTTGTCCATGGCCCATCATCCACTGCTTCCTTTCTTCTCCAGGCATCAGCAGCACATCTTCATAATTCTGTGACTCATGGGATACATAATTCACAACAAACCTTTCAGGTGGCACTCCTTTGTTGGATCTTGTAGATTTTCTTAGCAACACTGGCTCCTCATTTTCCACTTTTCATCATGCAATGATGTAGACTCCCCTCCATCACTGGCAATCTCATCTTTCACTTTTCCATCATGCAATGATGTAAACTCCCCTCCATCACTGGCAACCTTCTTAACCTGTGTGGGGACAAATGCTTGGCAAAAACACTTCATTATTAGCATGTAGATCTTCCCAATTTCTCTGTTCACAAAATGTTGCAGACCTGCTAATATAAACTTTTCCATGACTCACAAAAACGCCAGGATTTTGCTGCAGGCTGAAAACCTTGGGCTATTTTTGTGTCTATATTTCTTTGGAATCAATACCCAGGCTTCAGAGCCAAATAAATGAATATTTTTGATTGTAGGTTTCTTACCATGTAGCAGAGTATAAGGAACTTCATTCACAGCTGAACTCCACACTCTATTAGACACATAATTTGCATATTTCATTGCCTCAGCCCAGTAACTTTTGGGAAGTTTCGAATCAGCCAAAATTGCATTCATTATGTTTTGAAGAATTCCATTCTTCCTCTCAGCTAATCCATGCTCAGCAGAAGCAGAAGGGTTAGTCAATCTATGTTTCACCCCTTTCTTTTCTAAATAGTCAACAAACTGCTTTGCTAAAAATTCGCTGCCTCTGTCACTTTGTACAGCTAAAATTTTCTGCTTGTACTGTCTTTCTGCCATCTGAAACCATTTCCTAAATACAGCACTCACTTCACTTTTGTGCTTTATTATGTAAACCCAAGAATAACGTGAATAATCATCTGTTATCACAAGGCAGAACCTGGCACCACCAAATGAATTCGCCATGGGTCCAATCACATCAATATGTACCAGCTGTAGAGGTTGATGTGACTTTCTCAAACTCTTTCTTGATATGGGAGCAGACTTCACCTTTGTGCCTTTACAAACATGGCAGTCTAAAAACTTTTTACAGCTTTGCACAGACCCATGTTCCACATATTGCAGAGTTTTCCTAATGCTTTCAAAACTTAGGTGCCCTAATCTTCTATGCATCAGATGTATGCATTTGTCATGTAGAGGCTTATTTTCAACCATATTCAAAGATTTCTCAGAAGTGCTTATCATAAACAAATTGTTTTGGAACCGTTTTCCCATTCTTTACAATCTTGCAACTACTCTCACTGAACTGTACATAAAAACCTTGTTTTACAAGCATAGGCACACTCAATAAATTATTCTTTAAAGACGGTATATACAGGACCTTATCAAAAACACATTTGAGAGGTTTGAACAATATATTACCTTCTCCACAGATTTCTGCCTGAGTCCGGTCTGCCAAGGTTACATTTCTAGATTTAAACAAAGTTAGTTTATCAAACAAACATTTCTTGTTTATACAATGAATGCTGGCTCCCGAATCTACAATAAATAATTCCTGCTTTGAGCCCTCCTGTTCATTATTATTAATTACAGACAGCTGGTGACCTTCACTCTTCCAGCGTGTGCCTGCAACTTTTCTTTGCCTTTGCCGCTTGTTTACCTTATCACAGAAACAAAAAACATGTTGGTCACTCCCACAATTGTAGCATTTCCTTACTACTTGGATTGTTTCTCCAGAAACTTGAGCAGGCTTTTTATTTACTTTAGAATCAGTCCTTCTTGATTCTTCCTGCTGCAGTGATATATGAGACAGACAATTCATCACTCTTCATAGCTTCTAATCCCATTACTAAATTGTCATATGACTCATCCAGGCTTGACAATATAACAAGGCATTTGTACTCCTCTTCATGATTTATGCCCACTTCAGACAATTGCTGAAATATACTATTTACTTTCCTTATATAATCAGAAATAGTTTCACCTGGGCTTTGCCTTGACCGGAACAATTTTTTCATTAGAGATACCTTACTCCCAGCTGTGTCCTTGATGTGAGCTGCTCTGAGAAACGACCAAGCCTCATGAGCCGTTTTGCTTCCTTCACATAAACGAACTGCGATTCCTCCAAGGACAACATTATAATCGCCAAGGCTTTTTCATCTTTCTTCAAATCTTCCTCATCAGCTTCCTCATCAAGCTGTTTATCTACATACTGATAGAGCTCATGGAAGATCAAGAAATGCTTCATTTTCAGACACCAATTCAGGTAATTACTGTCAGAGAGCTTTACAAGAGGCATTGAAGATAGATTTATACTTGCCATTCTCGCTGATAGTGCCGGCTCCTTTATCTGCCGTTCCTACAACACTTTTTATCAGCTTCTTCGGCAAATATTTCTTCAGCCTCCACAGCTTTCATTCAAATCACACTCTGTTTTGCTTGGCTTGTCCTTATCAGCTGCTTTTCTTCTCCGCTCGCATTCCAAGCCTCTGAGAGAAATCCTTTGCAGCTCTGCTTTGTCTCCGTTCCAACTTCAACCTGTTTACTCTGCAAAAACACAACTTTACACAACACACACTTTATCTATACAGGTACAACAAAACCCATCAGGCTGCTGACCCAGCTGGGCCCATAACCCTATCAGCAGATTAAAGCAACAAATATAATAATATTTACTTGTGCTTGACACAGAGCAGTGCAGCAGTAACGTAGATAAAATGTCAGTATTGATATAAAGGGTTGCAGAGTTAGGCTAACAGAAAGACAATGACAATGAATAGAGTAAAAACTCATATATTCATATATACATCAAAATATACACAGCATAACAACCAAGCATTATATACAATATAGCAAACAGACAAACAGAGTGTGGAGTAAACTGTTTTCACCATAACAGTCCCCAAGTAACAAATGGCAAGCTAGTGCTTTTATACTATTCAGCACTCATAAGATCTGATGCAATCACTAATTAACAATCTGATGCAATCTGATCTAACCATTACAAATCATGATGTTATAATCAGTTCCACCTGCACTTCATCACTTAACATGCCTGTGATTACTAGTCTCTAACACTTATGAATTAACATCATGACACTGCAGAATCTAACTGCCTCCATTTTACAATTCTCTTTACACATTCTGTTAAATATACATAGCATATGTTTTATCAACTTTTACATATCTTGGGGGGAGGTCAACAGCCGTGAGTACAGGCTGCCAAAAGGACAGCAAGCCAGACTCTGAGTCTGACTCTTCCTCTCCAGCTGTGTGCTGGTATGCTGGCAAACTGCCAGCAATCGACTACAATGCCCTTCGTAGTGAATCACAGTACCCACCAAGAACCAAGCCTGGAACTTTCTAAGAAACTCTTCTATTTGTAAATGGTGACAGAGTGCCAGCACGCAAGTACATTTCCCTTCTTAGTGAGCCACAGTGTATTGCAGCCCAGAGGAAAGAGTGGCGGGGGCCACTTAGCCCGAGTCTGAGGCCACAGGGCATGCGAACGGGAGGAGCATTGCCAGCTCGAGTATCCAAAGGAGCTAGCTGACTGGCCTGAGTACGGGCTGCCCAAAGGCCAGCAAGGCAGCGTGCTGCCTCTTCAAAGCTGTGTGCAACTACAAGCAGTTCAGCCCTTCTTAGTGAGTCACAGTGCTTTGCAACCCAGAGGACCGAGTAGGGGAGGCTGAAGGAGAAGCCACTGGAAGGCATTCTCCAAGCTTTGGTGTCCCGGCCCAGGAGCCTGACAGGCAGACAGGTAGGCAGAGGGAAGGCTAGGGAAGGCACAAAGCCAAAGTGCCAGAAGGGAGGATTGTTTGTTTCTTCTGCCTTTGGAGGGAGAGTTTCTCCAACCCAGGAGACCGAGTTTCGTCAACCCAGTAGACAGAGTGGAAGCAGGAGAACAGAGCTATTTCTTTAAGACTGTAAGGAGGAGAGCTAGGCCCCTGCTAATCAGTGAGTCTTTGAGGTAGGTCGTTGTAAAGTGCATCCTGACCACTTTGTAAGCAGAGTGGCTCCAAAACCCAAGGGAAGGGAGGAACACACCAATGAAGGCCAGGTAGTGGGGTGTACTAGACCAGCCATGGCCAACGGGGGAAATATTGGTCCAACACTGATTCTAGAAAAAAATATTCCTGGGCTGTTTCAAAGACCAGAGAAGCCCTTTGAAACCTGAGCAAATTATGTAGCCCACATCCATACATGCAGCGGAATTACAGGCATTCAGGCAGACAAAGGTGGAAGGCAGGCAGGCAGGCAAAGCATTCAGGCAGGGCAGGCACTCATATAGACAGAGAGAGCAGACAGCCAGGAACAACCACGTCACGCTAATATATGTTAGGATGGGAGGCATACAGGCATTGTTTGGGTTAGGTTTAGGGTTAGAGGAATTTGCACAGCTGCAACCCCAACAGTCTTGTCCTGGTCAAAATTAAAAATATTGAGTGAGTGGTCCTCACTGGTTTGGAGCCAGGCAAGGGCTAGAAAAACTGGGCAGTTATAGAACCCTTCAAATTGAGTGGGAATACAGGCAGGCAGGCAGGCACTTAGGCAGGTAGGGACAGGGACAGCCAGGCAGGTAGGCTTGTAGGCAGGTAGGCAGGCTTGCAGGCAGGAAGTTAGGCTTGCAGGGAGGAAGCCAAGCTGGGAGGCAGGCGTAATTGCAGGCAGGCAGGCATAGGTTTTGCTCTGTTAGCGGATGTTAGAGCAAGGGAGGCCCGTTTTGAAGCAACCCATGGCAGAACGACTTTGGACGTAGGTCTTGGAGTGTTGGGGTAGTCCCAACGTTGAAAGGTTGAAGCGGATGAAAGTCAACCTTTCCATGGTCTCCGGGTCCAGGCGAGAGCGGCGCGGCCTCAGGACATCTCCCATGTGGGAGAAGACACACTCACTCTGGACACTGGTGAGTGGGATGGACAAGAGGTCCAACGCCAGAGTCGAAAGAGCAGGCCAGAGGTCTGCCTTTCTGGCCCAGTAGTGGAGTGGGTCCAAGGTGAGGGGTTGGAGGGGCTCGGCCATGTACTCCCTCACCATGGTCAGAGCGGGGTCCGGTTCTTCTTCCTCCCTTGCCTCCGCTGAGGAGGAGACTGCCATGGCTAGGGTAGAGGCCAGGTAGTTGGCTGCTGGTACGGAATCTCCTGGAGTACAAAAGGAAGAGGATCCCTGCGAGGATTCCTCTTCTGGATCGCTCTGGGTTCCGTGTGCCCCTTGGAATGCCTGGGCCTGATTTGAGGCAGTCCTGCAGACTTGACGGCATAGCTCTGTCTTCCAGGTGTTTAGGTTGGCAGCGCTGCCCACCAGGGAACCCTTGACGCGAGGGTCGCATAGGCATGCCGTCTGGTACACCTTTTCCCTCCTCAGTGGGCTAAGGCGGGTATGCACGCCGGTCAGCAGCCTGTCTGCCAAGGCCCTGCTCTTTGGGAGAAGATTGGCTTCTTCCCGGATAGTGGCCTCTAGGCGTTGGCGAAGGGCATTTACCAGGGGGAGTACATGGCCCAGGCTGGCGTTGTAGCTGCTGAGGACGTGGGTGGTCTCCTCAAACGGCTGCAGGATACCCACCATCTGGGAGAGGGCAAGCCACTCGGTAGCACCAATGTCCAACTCCCTTCCCTCATGCAGGACAGGAGTGGTTGACATGACGTATTCCACCACTTGCCTCTGCTCCAACAGGCGCTTGACCATTTCGTAGGTGGAGTTCCACCGGGTGGTCACGTCCTGGATCAGGACGTGCTCTGGTCGGCCTGTCTCCACCTGCCTTTCACGCATCATCCTGGATGCCTTGACGCTGCGTGAGAAGTGCCCAACGATTTTCCTGCACTTATCCAGCAAGGCCTTGGTCTCCAGGGTCCCGTCATCCCAGGAGTCCCTCGGAGCTCCCAGCCCAATGGCATCGCCCACCACTAGATGCAGTTTGTGTGTTGCGCACACAATGCCCTGGAACCCTGCCCTATCAACCGCGTTGATCATGTTACGGCCCGCGTCAGTAACCATGAATCTGCGATTGACCTGCCCCTCGGTTCCAAATCCCCACTTTCGCATTGCTGCCTTGAGGACCTCAGCAATGTGGATGCCTTTGGCACTGTCCTCCATGCTTTGTGCCTGGAGAAGCACCACCCTGTACCCTCTTGGGATGCTCCCTTGTGGCTCCCCCTGCAGCTGTTCTTGGGATGCCCTGGGGTCCAGGACTTCCTTGGGTTGCCACCAATGAGCCGTCAGAGAGAGGTATCCGTGGTGCCCACCGGTCCAGAGGTCAGAAGTGAAGTGGATCTTCCTTCCTCTGGCCGCCTGCAGCAGGGCCCGGACCATGTCCCTGTTGGACTCATAAAGGGAGGGAATCACCCGCCTGCTGAAGGTACGCCGGGATGGAGGCTCGTACCATTGAGCCACGTGCTTCATCAGGTGCCTGAAGCCTGATGACTCCACAAAGGAGAGGGGCAATCCGTTCATGGCCACCATTTCACCAACCACGCGAGTGGTGGTCTCCTGTGCCTTGGCCCTATTTCACAGGCTGACAAAACTCCCACACAGCGGCACCACTTCCTGCAGAGTGGCCTGCCTCGTCCCACTGTCAGCAGCGGAGCTCTCTCTGTCCTTCCTCATGCCTTCTTCCCCTCTGTTCCTCCCTGAGGAACCAGGGCATGACTGTTCCAGGCAGAGTCCCAGGGTGCTTTTGCATGAGGTGGCTGCGCAAGCCACTTGAGGAGAGGTGTTTGGGGTCATTCCCCCTGCGCACGACCACCCCACATTTCTTGCACACCGCCATCCTCGAGTCTTCTGGGTTGTTCTCAAAATGCTCCCAGAGAGACCCGCGAGGCTTATGGAAAGTACTGCCCCCTCTGGTATTGCCTGCCGCTGCTGTGCTGGTGGTGGTGTGGCCTGTGCCCTGCCTGGAAAGTAGAGTACTACTGCTGTCACTGGTGCTACTCTGGGTGGAAAGAGGGTTGCTCCTTCCATCACTGCCTGAAGCCTGCCTTAAGTCTGTTCCTGCCAACAGGTCCTCAGAATCTTGCATGTTTAGATGCAAAGAGTCCGTTTCTGACTCTGATGCCATTTTCGACTCCGAGTCCTCATCTTCTTCCTGATAAAGGGGAGGAGTGTCAAGTAACGGTGATGTAGGGATTCGTATCACCTCATCCATGCTTCCCTCAGTGACAGAAGATGGTACGTTGCTGCTGGTTGTGGAGCTGCTGCTTGGCAAGGGAGTTGCTGCTGCTTGGCAAGGGAGTTGCAGCAATATCACTATCTGCACTACTTCCTGTGCCTTCCCTCAGAAATATGCCCCTATTTAATTTATAAGAACATAAGAACATAAGAAGAGCCATGCTGGATCAGGCCAAAGGCCCATCTAGTCCAGCTTCCTGTATCTCACAGTGGCCCCACCAGATGCTTTTGGAAGCGCATGAGACTAGATATTTGTCTCCTAATACCACTCCCCTGCATCTGGCCCTTGAAGTACCCTCCCTTTTAAGCCTGGAGATTACACATCTCCATCATGGTTTGTAACCTGTGATGGACTTTTCCTCCAGGAATCTGTCCAATCCCCTTTTGAAGGCATCCAAGCCACATGCCATCACCACATCCTGTGGCAGGGAGTTCCATAGATTAACAACGCGCTGGGTGAAAAAATATTTTCTTTTGTCTGTTCTTACTCTCCCAGCCCTCAATTTGAGTGCATGTCCCCTAGTTCTGGTATTTTGTGAGAGGGAGAAGAGCTTCCCTCTATCCACTTTACTCATGCCCTGCATTATTTTGTACATCTCAATCATATCCCCCCTCAGGCGCCTTTTTTCCAGACTAAAGAGCCCCAAATATTTTAGCCTTTCCTCATAAGGGAGGTGCCCCAGCCCAGTAATCATTTTGGTCGCTCTCTTCTGCACCTTTTCCAGTTCCACTATGTCTTTTTTGAGATGCGGTGACCAGAATTGTACACAATACTCCAGATGCGGCCTTACTATTGTTTTGTATAATGGTGTTATAATGTTGGCTGTTTTATGTTCCATCCCCTTTTTGATAATCCCTAGCATGGAATTGGCCTTCTTCACCGCTGCCACACATTGGGGAGACACCCTCATGGAGCTGTCCACCAACACACCAAGATCTCTTTCCTGATCTGTCACGGATAACTCAGAGGCCATGAGTTGATAGATAAAGTTTTGATTTTTTTTGCCCCAATATGCATTACTTTACATTTGGCTACATTAAAACGCATTTGCCATTTCGTAGCCCATTCCCCCAGTTTGGAGAGATCCTTCTGGAGCTCTTCACAATCTTCTCTGGTTTTTACCACACAGAAAAGTTTTGTGTCATCTGCAAACTTGGCCACCTCACTGCTTATCCCTGTCTCCAGGTCATTTATGAACAGATTGAAAAGCACCGGTCCCAGGTCAGAGCCCTGGGGCACACCGCTTTTCACCTCTCTCCATTGTGAAAATTTCCCATTGACACCTACTCTTTGTTTCCTGGATCTCAACCAGTTCTCAATCCATAAGAGGACCTGCCCTCTTATCCCCTGACTGTGCAATTTTCTCAGCAGCCTCTGGTGAGGGACTGTGTCAAAGGCCTTTTGAAAATCCAGATAGACTATATCCACCGGTTCACCCAAATCTACATGCCTGCTGACCTGTTCAAAAAATTCTAAAAGGTTTGTCAGACAAGATTTACCCTTACAGAAGCCATGCTGATTTTCTCTCAGCAAGGTTTTTTCTTTTATGTGTTTTAAGATTTTCTCTTGGATGAGGCTTTCCACCATCTTCCCTGGGACAGATGTAAGGCTAACCAGCCTGTAGTTTCCTGGGTCCCCCCTACTTCCTTTTTAAAAAATTGGTGTGACATCTGCTATCCTCCAGTCCTCCGGCACTGTGGCCATTTTAAGAGACAACCGTTAAGAGATCTGCAATTTCATTTCTCAGTTCCCTAATAACCCTTGGGTGGATGCCATCTGGGCCCGGTGACTTGTTAATCCTCAATTTATTGATTAGTCCTAAAACCTCCTCTCTTTTAACCTGTATTTGATTTAATTCTTTAGTCAAGAGGGGCGGCTCAGGCAGCGGAATCCGCTCAATGTCCTCTGTCGTGAAGACAGACGCAAAGAACTCATTCAATTTCTCTGCAATGTCCAAGTCCTCCTTAACCTCCCCTTTTCCTCCCTCACCATCCAGAGGGCCAACTGGTTCTCTGGCAGGTTTTCTACTTCTAACATATTTAAAGAAGCTTTTATTATTACCCTTTATATTGCTAGCCATGCGTTCCTCAAAATCTTTCTTTGCCTCTCTTAGCATCTTCTTACATTTCTTTTGCCAGAGTTTGTGTTCCTTTTTATTTTCCTCATTTGGGGAGGATTTTCATTTACAGAAGGACCTCTCCTTGCGCTTTAGAGCCTCTCTAACTCCACTCGTTAACCATGCTGGTGCCCTCTTGGACTTAAATGAGCTCTTCTTTCTTTGTGGTATGCACTTGTGCTGGGCCTCTGTTACCGTTGTTTTAAACAGGTTCCATGCACTCTGAAGAGATTGGATTCTTCCAACCTTCTCCTTCAATTTCTTTCTAACTAGTTTCCTCATCTGAGGGAAGTTTGCCCTTCGAAAATCAAGGATTTTTATGTCTGATTTGCATGACACTCTTCCTCCAACATGCATGGCAAAGGATATTGCAGCATGGTCACTGTTCCCCAGAGGCTCAGTGACATTCACATCCCTGACCAGTTCCTGAGTATCAGACAGTGGGGGTCCCCCTCCCCGTCCCTCTGGCTGTGCCACCCCTCTTCATTTTTTTCATTTCTGAAAAAGTATTAGAAATAGATTGTCTGATTCTATTATTAAGTAACAAAGTATTAACTTATCCTTTTTTCACCCTTTCTCTCTCACTGTGTTCTTTTGTACAAGCTGCAATGTGGCCCTGCTGGCCCTTGGTATAATTTTCTAAATTCGGAAATCAAAAGTTGATGGATGCACTGAAATGGAATGTGTCTGGCTCCCTGCCTGTGTGTTCAGGTGCACACACAACACAACAAACAAACAGTGAGCTGCAGTAATGAATAAATAATATTGTAAGACAGTCAGCAGCAGCAGCAGGACAGGTGGCTTCACACGAATAGTGGCAGTGTATTATGCCTCCCAAGAAAGATATTGTTGTTAAATGTTTGCTAGTTGTTCAGGGAATGAAATGAAAACGAATATCACACTTCTCCTGATCCGCTTGAATGCAATGGGCCTTTATGTGTTGAACTTCAGTTCACACACACAGAAGAACAACAGAAGTATATAAAAACAAAGAGTGGTGTAATGTGTGGAACCCAAAATCTGGTGGTAATAAGGCTGGTAATAAAGGTGGTAATAAAGCCCCCCAACAAAAAGATATAGGGTTGCCTTGTAAATCCAAAGAATAGTTTTCTCAGTGGCTCAGGCCAGCAGGGAATGTAAATGTAATGTAAACAAAACCACAAGTAAACAAACAGTGGAGGAATGTAAGTGGAACCCAAAATCTAAAGGTTGATATAATCACTGTTGGCTGGGCACTCAGGCAGACAGCCTTCCCTCAAGGGAGATATAGGGTTGCCTTGTAAATCAAGCACAGAATAGTTTTCTCAGTGGCTCAGGCCAGCAGGGAATGTAAATGTAATGTAAACCAAACCACAAGTAAACAAACAGTGGAGGAATGTAAGTGGAACCCAAAATGTAAAGACTGATAACAGAATCAGTGGGCAGGCATTCAGGCAAGACAACCTTCCCTCAATGGAGATATAGGGTTGCCTTGTAAATCCACAAAGCACAGAATAGTTTTCTCAGTGGCTCAGAACAGCAGGGAATGTAAATGCAATGTAAACAAAACCACAAGCAAACAAACAGTGGACTAATGTAAGTGGAACCCAAAATCTAAAAGGCTAATATAGAATAGAATAGAATAGAATAGAATAGAGTTTTATTGTCATTATGCATATGCAAAATATGCACAACGAAATTAGAGTGCTGTTCCACTACACACTCTAAGCATACAAAACACATAAAACATATAAAACACCATACAAAATATTAAAAACTCTTAAAATTGCTTACAAAATTTAAAACACTACTTAAAACTGATTAAGATAGTGCTAAAACTGTCGCATTTAGCTTGGATACCGCTCTGTGATAAAAACTGTTCTTTAGTCTATTTGTCCTTGACCTAAGAGTCCTGTATCTCCTGCCAGACGGCAACAGTTCAAAAAATTGGTAGCCAGGATGCGAAGGGTCTCTCAAAATTCTAGATGTCTTCCTTGAGCATCTGGAGTTGTATAATTCTTCCAAAGGAGGAAGAGGACAGCCCACTATCCTCTCAGCAGTGTTTATGACCCTCTGGAGTGCCCTTCTATCTGCCACTGTGCAACTGGAAAACCAGACACAGAGGCAGTAAGTGAGAGTGCTTTCTATAAAGCCCCGGTAGAAGGTTACCAACAGTTTCTTAGACAGTTGTTCCCTCCTGAGAAGTCTCAGAAGATATAATCTCTGTTGGGCCTTCTTAACCAATGCTTCAGTGTTGGCACTCCAGGTCAAATCCTCCTGTAGAATAACTCCTAAGAACCTACTGTCCGTCACCCGCTCTACACAAACTCCATCAATAATCAGGGGCTGAGTGTCTGATTTCCTTTTTCGTTAGTCCACTATAAGTTCCTTGGTCTTGTTGATATTTATTATCAGATTGTTGGTTCTGCACCACCGTAGCAGCCGATGCACCTCCTCTCGATAGGCTGACTCATCTCCACCAGAGATGAGTCCCACTACTGTTGTGTCATCGGCAAACTTGATGATTTTATTTTCAGGATGAGTATGAGTGCAGTCAGAGGTGTAAATACTAAACAATAGTGGGCTCAGCACACAGCCCTGTGGAGTACCCATGTTGAGAGTGAGGGCTGACGACATGTAGTCACCTAATCTGACCCTCTGTGAGCGATTTGATAAGAAATCCATGATCCAGGCACAGATGGAATGACAAAAACCAAGGTCCTTAAGTTTAGATATCAGCTTGTGAGGTATAATTGTATTGAAAGCAGAGCTAAAGTCCACAAAGAGCATCCTTACATAGGTTCCCTGCAGCTCCAAATGGGTAAGAGCAGTGTGCAAGGTGATATCTATAGCATCTTCCGTGGATCTATTTGCTCTGTAAGCAAACTGATATTTATCAAATGTGCCTGGGAGGCAAGAGATGATATGCTGGTGGACTAATCATTCCAGAGACTTCATTACAATGGAGGTAAGTGCCACAGGTCTATAATCATTTAAGCTGTTAATAGATGGCTTCTTTGGCAGTGGAACAATAATGGAGGCCTTCAGACAAGAAGGAATAGTTGACTGGGCTAGAGACCGGTTAAAAATTTCAGTAAAAACTCCAGCCAACTGGTCTGCGCACTCCCTAATCACCCAACCAGAAATGCCATCAGGTCCTGCAGCTTTCCTTGGGTTCACAGTTCTCAAGAGGTTTCTCACTTCCCACGTTTCAACAAGAAGGAAGGGGCTAAACTGTGCTGATGGCTGTGATGTAAATACCTCTGTTTGTTCTGTCTCAAACCTAGCAAAAAAATTGTTCAGTTCTTCAGCCAAAGAAGCATTTCCAGCAGAAGGGGCAGCATAATTAGATCTATAACTAGTGATTTGCTGAACCCCTTGCCACATTTGCCTCACATTATTATTACTGTAAAAACAAGCCTCAATCTTCTTCTTATAATCCACCTTTGCTTTTTTAATGCCTCTCCTCAAATCTGCTCTAGCAATGCTATACCTGATCACATCACCAGACTTGAAAGCCTTATTCCTGTCATGCAGGAGGCACCTCACCTCTTTGGTCATCCATGGTTTCTGATTTGGATAGATTCGGACACGTTTATCTATAGTAACAGTATCTATACAAAATTTAATATAACCCAGAATTCCTGCAGTATACTCCTCAAGGTCTGAGTTATCAAAAACATCCCAATTTGTTTCTTCAAAGCAGTCCTGCAGCTGCAGTGAGGCTCCCTCAGGCCAGTGTTTCACAGTCTTTGTTACAATTGCAGTTTGTTTCCTTAAAGAGATATAAGCTGGTGCTAAAATCAGGGACAAATGATCTGATAGACCGAAGTGTGGAAACTGCAGGGCCCTGTAGCCATTTCTTATATTGGAATAGACCTTATCCAATATGTTTGTTCCTCTGGTGGCACAGTTCACATGCTGATAGAATTTAGGGAGAGTTGTCCTCAAATCAACATGATTAAAGTCCCCCGCAATAATAAGCACAGCATCTGGAAACTTATCTTGCTGCCTGCTGACCATGTCACCCAAATAACCCAGAGCTAAATCAGCGTTGGCATCCGGTGGAATGTAAACAACCATGATTAAGACAACAGTAAACTCTCTGGGAAGATATATTGGTCTGCATCTGACCGTCATATACTCCAATTCCCTGGAGCAATGACTGTCTATGATTTTAGCATTCGTGCACCAACTGTTTTTAACATACATACATACTCCTCCTCCTCTGCTCTTCCCACAGTCTCTGTTTCTATCGGAGCGATGTGTTGTGAAGCCCGTCAAACAAATACTTGCGTCTGGGACAGCTGGGCTGAGCCACGTTTCTGTTATCAGCAAAAGACAGCTGTCTTTGACCATCCTGCTTGTACTGGCCTGTAATCTCAGTTCATCCATAATCAGTGGGCACTCAGGCAGACAGCCTTCCCTCAAGGGAGATATAGGGTTGCCTTGTAAATCAGGCAGAGAATAGTTTTCTCAGTGGCTCAGGGCAGCAGGGAATGTAAATGTAATGTAAACAAAACCACAAGCAAACAAACAGTGGACTAATGTAAGTGGAACCCAAAATCTAAAGGCTGATATCAGTGGGCACTCAGGCAGACAGACTTCCCTCAAGGGAGATATAGGGGTGTCTTGTAATCAAGCACAACAGTTTTCTCGTAGTTGCTCAACAGGGAATGAAAATAAAATTCAAAATTCTTCTGACC
>JAPFRF010000247.1:0-12677 GCA_029282475.1 Phrynocephalus forsythii | reverse complement strand
AAAGTGGGATTTATTGAAGAAATGGGACTAGGTACAAATTTTCAAGTATTTGAAAATGACGTGAAATTATATGTTTTTTGTCCAGAGGCTAGACATATCTAGGGCATAGGTGACTAGTGCAGTGACTTTATGTCCAGACTAAGTCCATCTGGTTGTATAATAAATCTCATTGTCAAGGTGAACAAGCCGAATCAAGCTAAGAAGAGCGATGGCATGCGCGCACACACTATTTGTTTGTTCATTGAGCATGTGGTGAGCTTTCCAAGATGAACGTCATTCCTATTAGCCAACATATAACTTAATGGTGAGAACATTTAGATATTATTCAATGTTATCTTTTTTTCTACGAATCTAATTGTGAAGGTGTAGCAAGAGGCATTGCTAGTCTGGAGAAGTCATTTAACTCATTTGACCCTTAGTGTATTTTTCTTGAAACTAAATAACATTCATATTATTAAGAATTTCTCTAGTACCTTTTTTACGACATAGAGGCTTGCATTTCTTTCAAAGGTGATTTAGTAAAAGGCCCTGAGGGCACATGCCATTTTATTTCTCGGATCGGTGACCCAAGATATACCTGAGTGCAAAGGGAAAAAGGTATTTGGTGATCAAGTAAATGGCATGAGGGCACACGCCATTATAAGCCCTAAGCGCTAGTGGACACCTCCTTTTGGTACTCTCAACGTGGTACTATCATCCTTCTCCGGCCGGGTTGTTTTTGCTTTGGATTGTTGTCTCCCGGCGTTACTAGGGCGTTCTCGATAGTTGTTAATGTTGCCGTTTGTTCAGAAAAATGATCTGGAGTATGTACAGGGAGTTTGGAAGACTTATATATTCTACATCTTCACCTATCTCCTTCTCCGTCTCCTTTTCCCGCCTCACTTTACAGATTTTTGTGCTTGCCATGAGAGAACGCTCTTCACCCTAAAATATGGAGTTCGTTTGTGTTATAAAGGGAAACCAACACACACGCTGCAAGGGAATGATGGTACATAAAGCACGTAAGCCCACAATATGGGTTTATGTGCCATTAATATAGACCACACGCCATATTATGAGGATTATTCGCCGTGTAAAGGAATAATTATGCTGTGTGTGTACGTCCATTTATGGCAATATAAGGCCACACGCCATTCAAAGAATAATGCTAGTTCAAAGAATAATGCATTTTTTGGTGCATTTTTGGGTTCAAAATTGCATGCATGAGCCCACACGCTATAAAGTTTACTCTGTACCAAAAATAGAAACAGCTTTATTTACTTGGGAATTTAAGTGGTTGAGGCATTTTTAAACTTACAAACACATGCCCTACTTACATTCCTTTGGTTGCTTAAAATTCAAAAATATTATAAACCTTTCTTTTTGCATTTTCAATGTTTTCAATTATGGTTTTTGATTTTCGTAGGACCAGCCTAGTAATCTATTTGCATCCCGTCATGTTTATAGCTAGCTTTCGTTTGTCCCCTTCGCTAGCCTCGAGATACATCTGCTCGGCATCTGCCTCTTACAGCATTTGCCCGAAAAGGGCATCTTTCTTCACGCAGCATTTGCCACATGTTTAGGGTTTAGGGTTTAGGGTTTAGGGTTTAGCAATTCAGTAGCTTGATAAACATGCAAATACAGAACTTGATGCAAAATCCTTTGATATGTCACAATGCCCCTAGGACCATAAACACATTTCAATAGAGAGGGTCCTTTCATTTCATAACTCCTTACGTAGATCTTGGTGAAACCAGAGTTAGTGAAGTTAGTTTCTTGTGATCCCGCATCTGATTGTGATGTCCCTTTGCAGTGTCGATGGAAAGGTCAATGCACACCAAACTGTAAAATCTTGGAGCAAAATAACGGTCGGATCTATGGCAAATGCCCCTGAAACATTGTAAGGCTCGTGTGGTCTCATGTGGTGTCCGATCGAGATGCTTCTTTGCAGGGTCATCAAGAAAGACATTGTATACCATTCTGTAAAATCTAGTTGCGATCTAACGGTTGGATCTCCAGAAAACTCAAAAAAATCTCGCGCGTGTCGAAATATCCTAGGAATATACTCCTATGTGCCCCTGAAAATGGCATGCGGCCCCACGCCATTCAAGAGATAACGCCAGATGACGCCGAGAATTTTTGGTGCATTTTTTGGGTTCAAAATTGCATGAGCCCACACGCTATAAAGTTTATCTTTGCCAAATAGAGAAAAGTTTATCTATGTCAGTGAGGTAGTTACTGATCCTTTGTGCTCGGCATCTTCGCCTCTTGCAGCATTTGCACCGAAAGGGAATTTTTCTCCATTCAGCATTTGGCCCTGAAAATGGCATGCGCCCACACGCCATTCAAGGAATAACGCCACACATTTCAATAGACGCCTTTCATTTCATTTTTGGGTTTAAAATGTTTAGGGTTTTTTGGGTTTTTTCAAAATATTTTGGGTCCAACGTTTTTTGGTTTCTTTGGTTCAAAATTGCATGAGCCCACACGCTATAATATTGATTTGAGAGAAAAATAGAAACAGATAGAATTTCTTTATTTAGCTGAACATCTGCCATTTTTGGAAATACAAGATGCTTTGGAATATCCAATCATGCATGGTATAAATATAGCGAGGGTATTAAATGATATCCCAATCATGATCTTTCTTTTGGATTTCGCGTGCATGCAGTCAGGAATGATGACGTTGCGGATTTCTTTTGGATTTTGCGTGCTTGCATGCGCGCGGCAATCCAGAAATTAATGGTGGCGCCCAAGTCCGAGGAATGATGACGTGGCGGGATTACCAACCGTTGTGACATTTCGCGCGCGTGTGAGGTTAGGTTTTGCATTTTGCTTTGTACTCGCTCTCGCACACACACACCGCGCTCGCATCACACTCCCACTCGCGATCACGCTCGCGCTCACACTCGCGATCACGCTACTTCTCTACAGGTTTCTCGTGTGCATCGGCGTCCACTCGCGCTTGCATCACACTCGCACGCGCATCGCGCTCGTGTGCATCGGCGTCCACTTCAAGACACACCCGGGTTGTAACTTCGCCGCCAACTCCGCCGCCCACTCCGCCACCCACACGCAGCCCACTTGGCGTCCCGGGAGATTTCAGCGCCACTCTCCAACTGTAAGTGGCAGAGTAGCCTTGCTGCTACGATCCGCTGCACACACAAGTGCACATTCGCCAGCGAGTCCGGCCTCGATTGTCACGGCCTCCATTCGGCTTCAAATGGTAAGTCTTTTAGGCCAAGTAGAAAATGGCATGAGGCCACATGCCATTCAAGAGCAACATTGGCATGCACCGATTGGGCTCTCGAGTGCGGTCCGGTTCTGAGATGGCGTGTAGCCTCACGCCATCTTAGGATGCAGCCTCAAGACATCTCGATGCAGTGGTGAATGGCGTGTGGCCTCACGTTATTTCCAGCTGCTAGCTTTTCATCTGTCGGCTCTAATTGTTGTGCATTTTTGAACAAAGCGAGGAATTGCGTTCTTCTTCCAGCCACTTTGTCAATGTGGATGCGAGAGAAGGGGGAGGAGCTCACCAGTTGGACTTTCGGGATGGAAGGCGAGGATCTGAGGCTGTACAACACAGATGGTGGGAGAAAAGAATGCATGGGGATCCTCATCCAAGTGACAGACACTCCATGCGTTCCATGCAAGAATATGGACTGGCACTTGTGGTAGAGACAGCGTCCGCCTTCAAGATCCACCTTGCACATCCTAGCGGCTTCCGGAGGGGGCAGCTATGAGGAATTCCTAGAGGGAGCTAGGGAGAGGTTGTCCAGAGGCCCACAATTTCAAAGACGCTGCGGGTCTATGAAGATCACATGGAATCCACGGACCTCACCTACGGCGATGTTCAAAAACTATATTCCAACATTGAGCCGTTGAGAGTGCCTCCGGTTTGCGAAGCGAAGGGGAAGGGGGTCGATCTGGAAACTACCCCGAAGCAGAAAAGGGTGGTCAAGCTCAAGCCGACGTCCGACTCTCCTGCTCCAAAAAGAAGCTACTCGGTGATGCCATTGCCTCGGGTTCGAACACTACACCCACCAAAAAGAAGAGCCGCAAAGAGCGAGAAAGAGCAAGAAGAGGCAGCAAAAATCGTCGCAGATAATAGTACTTGTTACTATTCCAACAAAGTATATACAATCGACGTGAGCCGTATCGACATCCAAAGCAAATACAACCACAAGGCTAGTATCTGATGAGTGGGTGGAGAAACTGAAGCGAAAGATGCTGGCAAGTCCAAGAACACCCGACATCGCAGACGTGATCCCCTACTACCGAACAATGAAGGGCGAGACGAGGTTTCCAGACTTGATCAATAGGAAGGTGTTGGACGATCGTAACATCCGGTTCTATGCCGTCTCCGGGCAGCATTCTAGCTTGGCGATGCAAGAGATAGTTGTGGATATTATGGTGGGCGAGGAGGTGAAGAAAGTCTTCAAGACAAGAGTTGTCCGCCCGATAAAAGGCAACTCGCCCCTCCGATCTATCATATACATCTCCCACGCGCAGAATGTCAAGCAAGAAACGTGCTACAAATCGGGTCTCGCACGAGACATTGGCACGAACACGGAAGCTCTGGGTTCAACTCAAGAAGCCACAAAAACCAGGACAAGGACGTGCACTAGCAACTAGCGCCCGGCGGGTAAGCCTCGTTGCATGTGGCATAGCATGTGGCCTCACGCCATTTCCATTGCAGGAATTCTCGAGTCTTCTCTCGAAAACACCGGGGTCAATGACACACTCAAAGCATCCATAACATTCTACTCGCGACAAAAGTTGTTTTTGACAAATGGGTAGATGTCTTTGAGAGGTACCATGACGGGGAGTTGCTAAACTCAATGGGTGTGGAGGACGGCCGGAAGCCCAATGATTTGAAGCTCAACGCCTTGCGTTTCTCGCGGTCTCTAGACGACGACGACCTTCCGACGACAAAGGCTAATGCTCTTCTACGTGGTGAGGTAGTCTTCAACAAGACCAAAATGACTCCCGCCATATTGTGACATACGAGGACTTGTGCACGACTCTCGAGAGCTCGTGCGCTATTGAAGGATTGGATCTTCGAGCAAGTGGCCGTGGAGAGGGTGAGCATCGACACCACGCAAGAGATGATGGAAGAGCTGGAGTTGTCAAATGAAGACATCGACGAGTACGTGAAGGGGGCCCCCAAGTTCATCGATCTGCTGCGGGATGCCACGAAAAAGTAAAGCTGAGAAGTTGGATCAGTATCCAAATTTCATTAAGAGGGATGTCGACCGCCGGCTTCGAAAACAGCTCGACCCCGCAGCAGAGGCCTATCGAGAACCTTACCGGGTATACGTGAATTCGGATGAGGATCAAAGGTGGAGGAGCATCGTTTCCCGCGGAGATGAGCAGGTCAAGAACATCTTTTGTGTGATGGACTTCACAAACGAGGAGATCACTCATGCGAGACGAAGTCAGCTCCATCATTGACTTAATGGTGGGACTTGCGGAGGTGGAATCTTCAGTCCACTATATGATCTACGACTCCGAATCCTATCACAAGTTCTGGAAGGCCTTGAACGAGGTGAAGGCTCGGTTGAAAGGCAAGGAGATGCGGGAGATCCATGGGATAATGGCTAAGAAGAAGATACCGACGAATGTCCGCATCTTCACACTCGCCCTTGTTATTGGTCCTGCAGCAGAGTGGGACTGGAGTGACTTCCCAGCTTCGTTCAACAAGGCCGATCGAATTGCTCGAGGGAGGTCAATTTACCCGTGCCTCGAGGAATCAAGACGGCTATGGAGCTTTCGAATCCAAAGAAAGCTCCAGTGCAGCATGGGAAATGCTCACTGGGTCTTCAACGCAATAGCGGGTGGGTCACCCGCTCCAAGGGCAAATGCGTTGTCGAGTACAATCTGCGGCGGACTATTCTTTCGAGCCGCACTACTCAAGGGTGTCCCGTGTGTTGCGGTGACAAACTCCATTGAAGACTCCACCATTCACATCTACCCATTTGTCAAAAGCTGCTTTCTCTCCGGCTCAGAATATTATGAATGCTAGTGTGAATGACGATGTTCCGAGCTGTGCAGCAAATGGCGTGGTCTCACTCCACGCTTCGCATTTACTGACGCTAATTGCGATGCGTCCCTGTGCAATTTTTGTGGCTGGCGATTGAACCGAAGGCTTTCCGTGTTGATATGCCAATGTCTTGTTCCAGTTGTGCGTTCTTGCTTGACGTGCGGCGTGGGAACTTTATGATAGATCGGAGGCGGTGCACATCGAGGCGGACAATCTTTGTCTTGAAGGCTCTTTACCTCCCTGCGCACGCCAGCTATCGCGACCTTCACTCTTGCATCATAGCTGGGAAATGCTGCTGGAGGCGCCGCGCCCGGCGCGACCGTCGCGCGCCTATTGATGTTAAGCTCTCGTCTGCCACTATTGACCGGTAATGAGATCACCGTCTAGCGATATCCATGTCTTGAACTGCTAGCATCTTTACGCTTGAGCTCCCGCACCACTTTACAAATATTCTGCTGCGATTATATTTGCCCCCGGATAACCGATAAACTCCAGCGTCGTTAGCCTGCTCTTTGTTGGGAATAAATAACGATGCTATTAGCTATGAAGCGTTTTGCTTGCCTCTTCTTTGCTTCTTACGCTCTTTCTTGTTTCTTCTTTAATTAGTGTGTTGAACATGGCTTGTCTTTGTGCTTCTTTTTGGAAGCGAGCTCAGGCATCGGCGACTTGACGCACGCGCCCCGAAGGCCCGGACTGCCCACCGGCAGGCGCTGCCAACGACCATGTTCGAACATATATATTTTTTAATTTATCAGCCGTGAAGTGGGTCGTGGAATTCTAAAATTACCTTGATCTTCATGAACCGCAACATCTTTGAAATTGTGAAAAGGTGCTCTCTCTATCCCTCTGAAATTCTCGCCTTACTTCGAGGCGTAGAATGACCTGTCTTGAACTGACTTAGTATTTCCACAAGTGCCAGTCATATTCTGCGTAGGCTTGCATGGAAATGTGTCACTTTGGTGAAGTCCCCATGCATTCTTTCTTCCCATAACACATCTTGCCATTGTGCATCCTTAGATCCTCGCCTTCCATCCCGATAGTCCATTGTAGGCTCCTCCCCGCTTCTCTGCATCCACGTTGTCGTTAGGTGGAAGAAAGAGCGCAATTCCTAACTTGTTCGAAATGCCTGACAATTGAAATTTACAGCAGATGAAAACTAGCAGCTTGAAGTACGTGAAGCCACGGCCATTCACCTTTGCAGATGTCATAAAGGCCCTAAAGCCAGATCACTCCGTAATCTGGCACCTCCGTAGATGGAAGGGCGATTTGTTGGTTGTGTAGAGCTTGTGTCCCGAGTGCAGCGGGGACAGTGGCAGGTGGCTAGCATCATGGACCTTTGGCTGCACTCTTTGTCAGGTGGGACATGGTTGGCTTTGGAATGGCCCGGACCGGGCCATGAGTGGGGCCAAAAGCCTGGTGACCCGGTGGGCTGCTTTATGTTTGGGCAGTGCCCAGGGAGGCAGTAAAGGCAGAGGCTCGCTGCTCACGGTGACCCATTGGCCGAGGAGCTGGCCTGGTGGCGATTGCGTTTCTCATAGCCACAGAAACAAAATCAGTCTTTAGGACTTTTTGAATTTTTGCTCGGCGTGTTTGAGCATTGTGGGCCGCTAGGTCAAGAGGATCGCGGTGGGTTCCATAGCTACCAGGCCGAGCCACGGGGAGGAGCCTTTTCAGCAAGCCCCGAATCTTGCGTCCTCGGCTCCGGTCTGCTCCAGCGCTCGGCGCCTCGGAGCTTCGAGCTTTTACCAGACACCCGACCCAGGGCGAGATGGCGCTTGCAGATGGGCGCCTAGAAGGTGCCTCGTGGCGCCTAATCCCGGTGGAAACCACCGAGACCCGAGGAACTGGACGGGCGGAGAAGAAGACTGGGTCTACTTACCGGGAGGACTGGAGTCTGCGGGGATCCCAAAGCTATGCCAACTATAAGAGCAAGAAATCTAAAAGATATCAATCAAATGAAATACCTTTACATGGCTGCTTGTAAATAATCAAATAGAAGAGAAGGAAATGTTTTAAGAGAGACACCTAAGCTCAGACTAAATACATATATATGGATTTACTATATATGACTATACATGAATTTAAAATAACTGAAATAATAATAATTATGACTTTTTAAACTAAATTTCTTAAATAAACTTAAATATGGATTGTTGTGCACTCAATGTCAACAACACATTATCTATGCCGTTTCCCTTACTGTCACCAATAGAGAATCCAGTCACCTACCAAAGGAAAACCAGAATCGTAAGACTCTCTTTGTATCAAAGTCTAGCTGAATCGCACCTGGAAAGCCTCCTTTACCACTAAATACTGGTGATCACATCTCTCTCGTACACTTTTTGGTATGCCTTACAGCTGCAATCTGCTCAATCATACCAAAATTGGAGCCGATAATAACACTTGAGGCATATATATCCATCGGATTAGACTTTTGATATGAGAGAGCTGATGAATTGTCCTTGTCCGAGAAAAATACATATCCAAAGTTCGTTCGAGCATACTCTACAAAAACAAAAATTAAAAATAAACGAAAAATGTATAACGTATGGACTTACTTTCATTGCCAGGCTGCTCATTGTCCTTGATAGCAATCAGTCTTCGGACGTCACTCTTAAGATTTCGAACGACTTCCACCAATCCGCAATGGCTGGCTTAAGAGGGTCTCCAGAGCACTTGCTTTGGATGTACAAAAAGAAATGGCTCCAAATCAATGCCTTTTACTTCCTCGAGTATCAGGAAGGTATCAGCCCCGCTGTTCCGAGGTCCACAGATGGCCCAAGTCCCTGACCTTTGAACCTCCTCCTTTGAGCCTGGACTACTGTGTTTGATCCGAAACCAAAAAACTAAAAACAAGAACATACCTGGACTCAGTTGCTTGATTGAAACTGGAAAAGTGGGGGAACCTGAACTTTCGGTTCTTCAGATTGTCAGGGATGTACCAATCGCAAGGCAACACATCCGCCAGCATGAAGGTGTCTGAACCCCCGATAGTAACTGCAAATAACATGTTAGTAACCGAGACTATGAAAGACTATGAACGTAGAATTCACATACCTTATGAATGTAGATGCTGAAGATCAGAGACAACAAATCGTTGTCTTCCTTCTGCTTCAATCATCCGTTGACATTGTTGTCAAATCAAAAGTTGTAGAGCCAAAAAGGTCCTCCCGCTGGAGTGTTAGCTTATGCAGTAACACAGGTGAAAACTCCACCAGAGCCTTTTCTTCGTCAAGAACCACAGCCACTACTCCACAACTCTCCAGAGCTTCCCATGTCAAAACATTCTCTCTTGGAAAGGCCTGCAGCAGAACCGGTCCATTCCTTGAGACATGCTCACGAAGCATCGATGCTTGAATTGCTCGTAAGAGATAAGAAAATCTCTCATCCCCGGCAAAGCCATTGTAATATTTGAATCTTCTGCATAGGCTCCACACACGATCCAGAATCCGCCTTACTTTGTCTCTCAGGAAGGGCTCCTGAATTCTCAGCGCAAGGTTGTCAATGTCAAGGGCCATGTCTGGGTCATCTGAAGCCAAAGCCTGAACCATGAAGGTAATCAACCTCGGATTCCCTCCGCTCAGCTTGCACAACAGCTGCATGCCATCATTTAAAGCGTGAAGTTCTTCACGGTTTGAAGTCCTCAGCACCTTGTTAAAGACTTGCAACACCAGCTTCTCCCGATCGCTGCTGCTGAGAGGGTTGACAGGAATATAAATCACTTCAGATGATCCAGTGTCACCGCTCTCTCTCAAAGATGCCGCTGTGAAAGGTTGGTCGCTCCGAGCATAGTGACAAACGTTTTGCCACCCACGTTCCTGTACTTCCAAACTATGAACTCCCGAAACAGTTTCTGAACAAGGACGTTGCTCCTCCCAATCTCATCAAAGAAGAACGACAGGAAAATGTTTTGGTCTCCGAGCTCGCAGACTTCTCGCAACAAAGCTATCACGTCATCAAACAGGAGGAACTTCTTCAAATCAGGTGCTTCGGCATCAACAACAGCGACAAGCTCTTGGTAAGGAAAGCGCGTCCAAGTCCCAGTATCTTTTCTGATGTTATCTTGGCCATCTGCTCTAGAAACAGCTGCATGCAAAGTCCTCAGGGCCAAAACCTGAGCATCACCCAGCCCGGCCTCGCCATGAAAAGTTGAAATAAAATCATGGTACATGAGCACGTCGAGATGTTCAACGGTGCTCATCATGGCATCCCACGGTCGCACCTCATCGGTTGATGTATCGAAAAGTGAGGCAAGTTCTTGAATCCTTAGCCCTGGATCACTCCGTTGCCTTCTCATCTCAATGAGTATTTGTGGGAGTGCCTTGCCAAGGGATGTTTTTCCCGCACCCGGGAATCCAACCACACCCATTATATGGTGGAGGCGCCTAAACACATCCCAGTCTGTGTGTTGACTGCTCATGAATTGCTTGTACAACAGCCAGTTACCCCTGAGCAAAGCATCCACAGTCTTCTCTCGTCCAACAATGGGAAACTGCTGCCCGATGTCCTTCAGAGACAAGCCAGTTGGCAAAGAAGATAATGAATCCCTTTCAAGGCATTTTCTGTACATGCGGGCATGCTTAAGACGAGGTCCAAAGAGCTCCTTCAGCTTGGCAATCCGATCACGGGCGTTTGACCAAACAACTCCACTAGAGGGAATGAGCTGCTGACGGAGCTGCTTCTCCTTCTCCATCCAGTGCTTCTGAAGCTCACGGAGCTGGTTCTCCCTTCTCATCCAGTGCTGCTTTTTCTCCTCCATCCAGTGTTTCTGAAGCTCACCCTGCGTGGAATCCACCTTCTGGTCAGCGCGCTCCACCTTCTGCTCAACCTGCTCAATCGCTTGTTGCACGGCCTGATCTCCGATTCCACTTCCTCAATCTGCTGCTGAATCGATCGCTCAGGCCCATCCGCCCTTTGCCGCTTCCCAGCCCTGATATCTGATTCCAATTCTTCCCCATCCGCCCTTGGCCGCTTCCCATGAGACTGCTCTCTCTGGCGGAACCCTAACCTAGGTACTCTGATTTTTAGGGTTCTAGCCGTAGAATGGGACATTGTGCGAGGCGACTGCATTCGATGTGAGGTTGGTAGAAAACACCTGAAACTGGCATTGAGGTATGTTCAGCTGAATCTGTGAAATGGTGTAGACTTTACTGAGTTTACCTGCATTCGGGCAGGTAAACTGGAGTAGGTTCACGTAGAAAAGAACTAATGTTGACTAGTCATTCAGAGCGGCAGTGAGTATATGGCAGGACAGCTTCAGGCTTATGGCCATCTCGGACTCTCCTCAGAGAGCTGATCTTTGGCTGATCAACACGTAAGTTCAGTATCAGAAGGAAGAATCTTAAGCTGGATCAATTGTTGCTGCTGTTTTATTCCAGGTGTACTGTGAAAGCTCCGACAATGGAAACACTGATACGTAAAGGCAAAGCAGCCTCTATTCCTTGGTGGATAGCTGGATGCGTTCCTCAGGGTTTAAAAGATCTCGAAGCTGTCAGCGTCATCGGAGTGCAGCAAATACAGCGGGGAGACTTTGAAAGGCCACGAGGCCTGGCTGCTTCGACGGGATGCTTTACCGTCTCTTGATTTGCCAAAAGTTTATAATCTCTTTTGCTGTTGTGTTTTCAGGTTCGTAAGAACAAGTTTGTCGAGATCATTCCTATCAACGTTGGCTGCTTGGGTGCTTGCACATACTGCAAGACGAAGCATGCCTCGGGCATCTTGGCAGCTACACAGTAGACACACTAGTAAGGACCTTCGCCAGTTTCTTTTCTCTGTTACTGAGCTTTATCTACAGGTGCAAAGATTGAAAACCGTGGTGTCTGAAGGTGTGAAGGAGATATGGCGACACTGGAGCTTACGGTTATGGTTATCTGTTTCAAGCTAGCATTTTTATTTACTTTTTTCTTTCTTTGCACTACAGGACGAGACATTGGAGCAAATATACCAGCGCTTCTACGTGCTTTAGTTGCCGCGCTTCCTCATAGACAGAAGTACAATGCTCCGAATCTACATCTTACAGCATCTGGAGGAAATGGCTGTCACCCCTGCGTGTATTCGTTCCTTCATGTTCTGGTTCAATCTGGAAGGGACTCGGTGTTGGAGGTACTGATGTTCTGGGTGATTGTTTTGTCTCTGTAAGCTGTTTTCTGTGTTCTTCAGGGCATGAAGAGGGAGTACACGTTTTCCTGAGTTTAGAAAAATTGTGGATACTCTCACAAGACTAGTCCCGGAGATTCATATCGCTACAGATATTATCTGTGGATTTCCAGGTACACTCGCATGCATGAAAAAGATTGTATCTTATTGAGCTTTTATCCTTGTCAGGAGAAACATCAGAGGATTTTGACAGGATCATGGAACTAATACGAGAGTACACGTTCCCACAGGTCCACATATCACAGTTTTACCCTCGACCAGGTAGGTAATCTCTGTACATGCTACTGAATGGTTCTCTCTGTCACTAGTGTTTATCCTGTCAATATCCTTAGACAGGAACACCAGCGGCTCTAATGAAACGGGTTCCAACGCTCGAAGTGAAGAAACGAAGCCGTTCCTTGACAAGTCTGTTCGAATCATTCACTCCTTACGCAGGAATGGAGGTAAAACGTACCAAGTCTGGGTCACCAACACTGCTGCTGATGGAATTCATCTGGTA
>JAPFRF010000225.1:0-15000 GCA_029282475.1 Phrynocephalus forsythii | reverse complement strand
ACCTCCTCTTACCTGCCTCCTTCTTGGGTGCCAGGAGTCTTTCCGATGTGGGCGTCCAGGGGTTCTCTAACCAGATCCATTCCCAGATGGGGAGGTAGGATCCTTCAATCACCTTTTTATCCTCCTCCTCCTCCTTTTATGCCCCCCAACACTAACCCCCCTAAGCCTTCCCCTGCCTTACTATTTGAACCAATCTGCTCACTCTCTGAGTTGGCTTCCTGGGAGGACGGTTCAGATTTCACATGGTTTCCAGGTTCATTCCTGCAACTCTGTCCCCTTTCATGGGCGAGACACCCGGCGAGTGTCCTCAGCTGCCTTGTAAACCAGGGTTGGGGCCAGAGGACACTCTTGGTGGAGAAGTCCTCCAATCCGCCTTGACCTCCACAGTTGCCCAAGAAGCAACGGAGTGGTTATGCTTGGCTGGGGTTGGTCTCCTGGCCCTCGACCCTCTGAGGAGCCACTTGGGGTGGGATCCTGGCTCCAAGGAAGATTTCCCACGCTCCAGCTTTTCCATCCCCCTTTGCCTCCTCCCTGCTTCCTCTTGGGATGATGGGCGGTGGGACCAGAAGGATGATTGGGGGGAGGGGAGACCCCAGGCATCCTTCCATCTAAGGCACTGCTCCCCATTCAGAAGAAGGGAATTTTAAAAATTTTCTGTGGCCCGGGGTGGGGGGAGGGGGAGAATGCCTCCCCCACTCAAATGGGAGGCAAAAGGGGGGAAATCAAATGATGGGAGGGAAGGAGGAGGGGGAGGCAGAGAGAGGGTGGCACTCACCGGCTTGGGGCGTCGGGGTGCCACTCCCCCACACACACACGGGCGGGGTGGGGGAACCCGAGCTCCTGGGCAGGCGGGCCCCCGCCTCCTCCTCCAAAGCCGGGAGTCGCGTGGGTCTCCAGCTGGCGCCCCGCTTGCTCCTGCTTGAGCCGCCGCCGCCGTGGGCCTCCTCCTCCGCCGGGAAAGCGAGGGGCGCCAGGCAGATCCCTCCATCCCTGGCTACCCGCCCTGCCACCCTTTTTGGCCGCACTGGGCTCCCTGAAATGATGGGATGGAGCCGCCGCTGCCGCCTCCTGCTCCTGTTCCTCCTCCTCCTCCTCCCGCCACCGCCGACGGAGGAGCAGCAGCAGCCACCCCCCACAGCTCCTGCCTCCCGAGCCTATTTCAAAAACCATGTGAAATGCAAGCAGATGAAAGGGGAAAACCTCTGCAATAAATAAAAGCTGCTGCTCAATCAAAGGGGAAATTTAAATAAAAGGGAGGAGGAGGAGGAAAACAGCGCAGGAGCAGGAGGAGGCGGCCAGCTCGCTCGCCGCACAAAACGGCTCTTCGGCGCGAAAAAGGGGCGGGGACCACGCATGTGCGGCTGCTGGCGCCCGCTTTTCCCTTCTGCCGCTGCCCCCTCCCGTTGCAATCCTCCTCCTCCGCAGGGAAGCGGGTCGGGACGCCAGCAGCACTTTTCCGCGGAGGAGGAGGCCCAGGCAGCGGCGGCAGCAGGAGCAGGAGAGGGGCGGGCGCCAGCAGCGAGACCGCGTGGCTCATGGCTCGGGCGCGCCAAAAGGCTCACCCGCCCCTGGAAGCGCCAGGAAAGCGCCCTCGCGGCACCGAGGAGCCGCCTCCTGCTCCTGCTCCGGTTCCTCCTCCTCCTCCTCCTCCCGCCGCCGCCGGATGATAAAGGGGCAGCAGCAGCAGCAGCGAGACAATTGCAAGGGGTGGAGCGGAGGAGGGGAGGGGGCGTAGCGGATGCGACGGGGGGATTGCAGGGGGAAGGGCTGCTGCTGCACTCCTTTGGGTGAGGCCGCAGGCCGCCGCCACCCCTCCGCAATTGCCCTCCCTGCTGCTGCTGCTGCTCTCCCTCCCGGCGGAGGGAGGAGGAGGAGGAGGATTTATTTATTTGCTTATTTGCTGCTGCTGCTGGTGGTGGTGGAGGGCGAGGAGGAGGAGGGCAGAGGAGGGAGGCGGTGCAGATTCAGAAGAAGGGAGGGATGGAGGGCTCCCAAGGGAAGGGGAAGGGATTCCCTCCTCCCCACTCAAATGGGGCAGAAGGAAGGATATCAAAGGAGAGGAAGAAGAGGAGGAGGAGAGGGTGCAAGGTTTGGGGGTCCCTTTTCTGGCTACTGGGGGAAGGGGAGGAGGAGGAGGAGGAGGAGGAGGAGGAAGGCCTTAACCCCCATCCCACCCACCCCAAAGCCTTCAGTTTCCCAGAAGGGGTGTGTATTGCTATGATTGAGGGCCAAGAGGAGGAGGCCAAGAGGAGGAGGAGGAAGAAGGCGGATCCCTCCATCCCTCCACCCATCCCTGCCTGCCTTTTGGGGACTGGGCTCCCTGAAATGATGGGATGGAAATTGTCTGCAACTCAGTGGTTCAAATCCCAGGTGCTGCCGCTCAGCGGACTGAGGTCCTGTGGTTCAACCGCCAGCTCCTGCCTAACGGGCCTATTTCGAAAACCATGTGAAAATACAAGCAGATGAAAAGGGGAAAACACTGTAAAAATAAATAAAAGCCGGAAAAATAAATCAAAGGGGAAATTTTAAATAAAAGAGGGAAGGTAAAACAGCGTGTCCTTGCAGCCATGCCAGCTCCGGATTTGCACAAAACTGGCTCTTCGGCTTGAAAAAAGGAGAGGACCACGCATGTGCGGTGTGTGTGTGAGGGAAACCTTTCCCTTTACTTACCCCTCCCCCTCCCTTGCAAAGCCAGAAGGGAGGCAGAGAAGGGGGGGGGTTCGGATTCCTCCAAGGGAGCGAGTTCCGCTTCCTAGAGTGGCAGGAAAGGAAGGCTCCCAGGGAGGGAGGGGGGCTCCTTCTCTCCTCTCTGTGGTTCCTTTCCACCCCCCCTCCAAAGGGAGGAGGTCTCTGGTTCCTGGAAGGAGGGAGAAGGAAAGAGGACCCCCATTGGAGATGCAAGGAGGAGGAGGAGGAAGGTGCGTTGTGCAATTGGGGGGCAGGATGATATGGGGAGTGCAATGGGGGAGAGTTTGCAAGGGGGAGGGGGTCATTGGAGATGCAATGGTGGGAGTCCAGGAGGGAAGGGTCCCCCCCACTCCTTTGGGTCCGGAGGCAGGAGGAGTCCTAAAGGAGGCAATTCCACACCCCCACCCCGAGAACCAAATCTCCCTCCCACTGAGGGGGTCATTTAAATATTTATTTATTTATTTATGTCCAAAATGCCTTTAATTTTATACAAACTACAATAAATACAAATTACAAAAAGACAAAGCACATCAACAAAACATTCAGGGTTTTGAAGGAATTTAAAGGAATCCCCCCCCTTTTTTTTTCCCCTAGTGTCTCTAAAGGAATGTGTTAAAGCTCCTCATTTGTTACTGAACATCTTGGGACTTCAAGAATTGCTCTAAGCCCATTTAGATTGGACCCCCACTCTATAGGGTCAAATCTGCAAGATTCTCTCAGCCCAGCCCAGTTGATGGGCGAGGAGCCATAGAGCATCTGGCTGGAGAGGGCCTTTGCCTGATGAAGAGCACTGCCCCATCCTTATACAATTATTCTCTTAAGCTAAGGAGGAGCAGGCCTGGTTAGGGCAGAGGAAACCCCCGCCAGGCAATAAATACCAGGTGGGGGCGCCAGTAGTCCGGGCTTTCCCACACTTGGAATGGCCCCCACGGATCGGGTCCTACAGGGCCAGGAAAGGCAGGCGGGGATAGATCTTTTGAAGGGGTCCCTGGGCCCTTTAATGCTGCTTCATATTTATGTTGAGTTTATGGATTGTTTATTGCCCAAGTGTGGTCACAAACTGCATTGCTTTTACACATTTTTCTCAAGGCGTCCCAAAAGCAAAAAATGTCATCTGGCAAAACATGCCTCTTCCTGGAAAATTCTGTTTGCCTTATGGAAAATTCATCTTACGGGAGTGTTTGTCTTGCGAGGTTCCACTCCTGTATTTATGTATTAATTTTAGGAAAGAATTTTACTAGGGTCTGATCTCTTTTCTTCCAAATCCAAAAATTAATTACATGTATTTCGTGTCTTTTCAATAAAAGTAGAAATAAAAATGGTTTGTGCTTTCCTTTTGATTTTTTACAATTGTCCACGCTGCAGTTACATTATGGATTTACCTTGTACAGTGGTACCTTGTATAAAGGAATTAATTCGTTCCAAATGAAATTATGTTAAGCAAACTTTAATCCCTTTCCTTCTTTGCCATCTCCCCCTACACTACTAGCTTAAAATAAACTTTCAACTGCAGGGATTAACTCATCTACTTTTAGTGGACAACTTCCAATCTAAGTGGTTAAAATCAGTCTAAATTAAATTGCAAGCTAGGCTTTTTGATTTGTCTCCATACTTTGGAAAGCACAGCCTGATAAGTAGCAGATAGACTATGCCGGAGCCCACCACCTCTCTTGAGAGAGGGGTTTTCAATGCTCACATATATGGCCTCCCTTACTCCTCTTTCAAACCACCTCTCTTCTTTGTCTAATATGTGTACATCCTCATCTTTGAAAGAGTGCCCTTTGTCCTTCAAATGGAGGTGTACTGCTGATTCTGGTCCTGAGCTGTTGCCCCTCCTATGTTGGGCCATCCTTCTGTTTAATGGCTGTTTAGTTTCTCCAATGTAGAGATCTGAACACTCCTCACTGCATTGGACCGCATATACTATATTGCTCCTTTTATGGTTTGGTATCGGATCCTTTGGGTGGACAAGTCTCTGCCTTAGTGTGTTTGTAGGTTTTAAATAAACAGGGATGTGGTGTTTGCCAAAAATCCTTTTAAGCTTCTCCGACACTCCAGCCATGTAAGGAATGACCAGGTTCTTCCATCGGGTCTGGGTCTCAGACTGATCCCTTGTTCTTCTGGGATGGCCCACGGCTTTGTTGAAGGCCCACTTTGGATATCCACAGGCCTTAAGTGCTGTCTTCAGGTGCCTGTCTTCCTTCTTCTTGGATTCTGTGGAGGTGGGGATGCTCTCTGCTCTGTGGCTTAGGGTCCTGATGACTCCTAGTTTGTGCTGTAATGGATGGTGGGAGTCAAACAGTAAGTATTGATCTGTGTGGGTGGGTTTCCTGTAAACGTCTACGCCCAGGCCACGGTCAGGTCTGATGATGACTGCACAATCCAGGAAAGCCAGCCTGTTGTCTTGGGTGTCTTCCTTAGTGAACCTAATATTAGGGTGCACCGCATTGATGTGGTCTGTAAAGGCCTGTACATCCTGAGTCTTGATGTTCACCCAGGTATCACCTACATACCTGAACCAGTGGGATGATGTTGTCCCTGGGAAGTTGTTGAGTGCCTTTTTCTCCACTTCTTCCATGTCTGGGTTGAGGCGGCTTCTGGAGGTGAGGGTGCTGTCTTCTCTTAGTCTTCTCTTTACCATTGTTAGGGCATCAGTGGTGGGGATGCTTGTAAAGAGCGATGTAACATCAAAGGATACCATGGTTTCATCTGTATCCAGTTTCAGCTCCCTGACTTTAGAAACAAACTCCTCTGAATCGTGTACGTGGTGGTCCGTGAGTCCAACCAGTGGGGCTAGGATAGTTGCCAGGTATTTTGCGATGTTGTATGTCACTGAATTTATACTGCTGACAATAGGTCTGAGGGGAATTCCTTGCTTGTGGACCTTGGGAAGTCCATAAAAGCAGGGGACGGTCTCTCCGGGATATAACTGGTGATAGGTCACCCTGTCAATTGTGTTTTCTTGCTCCAAGAGTTTTAAGCATTCTTCCTGTAATTGCTGGTGGGGTCTCTTTTTAGTTTTTCATATGTGTGTTGGTCATCTAAAAGTGTAATAAACTTCTTGTGGTAGTCCACAGTGTTGAGGTCGACAGCCTCCTTTGTCCGCAGGCAGAATTGTGATGCTCTCATCCCTGCTGAGGGATGTCAGAGCCCTTCTCTCTTGGCTGGTGAGGTTGGATGGTGGTGGTTGAGCACTGGAGAGTGCAGCAGAGACTTTTATCCTGAGTAGTTCTGCTTCTGCTGCTGGCAGATTGTTGCTGTGGATGGCCAGCTGTGATGAAATCCACAACAGGAACCTGCTTGGGTGTGATGGCAAAATTTAGGCCTTTGGCTAGGACCTCTGTCTCGCTCTGGGTGAGTTCCCTGTTTGAGAGCTTCTTCACCCATTTCTCCTTTACATCTCCTGTCATGGTCCCCTCATCCTTCTTCCTCCTGCCAAATCAGAATGTATGTTAATAAATTATAATAACAGTGACAGAAGTAATATGAAGCAAAAATTTGAAGGGAAGATTAAAAATAGTATTAAATATTTGGGAATAAATATTACTTGGGAAATGCAAGAAACTGTCAAAACTAATCTAGGTGATGTGAAAAAACAAATTAAGGAGCAAATTCGAGAATATAGTAGATTGAAAATATATTGGTTTGGAAAAGTGGCAATTGTAAAAATGAAGATTATCCCTAAATTAAATTTTCTTTTTGGATGTTACCCTTAAGGATAGACGACAAAGAACTAAAAGAACTACAGAATTTGATTAATAGATACTGTAATGAAAATAAAAGGGCAAGAATAAATAAAAAATTGTGGTATCTCCCTCAAAAGAGGGGAAGATTGGGTATTCCTGATGTTAAACTATATTATACAGCTAATCAATTGAGACATATTCCTGAAATTATAATAAATCGTGAGGAATTAATTTGGAGTGATCTAGAATTCTTTAGGATTCGGGATAATGTATTAAATATGTTCTTTAGTGTAAATTTAAAAGAAAGGTTAAAAAGTATTGATAATCCCTATTTAAATTATGTTCGAGTGTTGGACCAAGTATAAAAGAATATTAAGCCCAAAGATATCCCCATTGACTAGAATAGTGGATTTACCAAATTTCCCAGAAAACTTAAAGATAAAAATAAGTAAGATTTTGACAGAGCAGAGGGTAATTAAAATTAAAGATTGGATAAATGCCTTTGATACAGTGAGAATAAAAGAAGCATTAAGGAAAGAAAATCTTAATTGGCTAAGCATAGGGCAGCTAGATAACTGGACTAAGGTGTGGATAAAAAAAGAAGGGAAAGGCATGGCAATGACTGAGTCTGAAGAAATTATTGAAAAAATGGAAATGTTTGAAGATCAGTATCAAAGAAAAGGCATAATAAGTCTAATATGTAGGATATTAGTTGAGGAGGAATATAAAACTGGTTTGGCAAGGAGATTTAAATGAAGAGATAAAGGAAGAAATTTGGAATGCAATATGGAGGGAAAGAATAATGAAAAATATGTCAGTAAGAATTAAGGAAAAGTTATTTGGAGATGGTATTTAACACCAGTAAAAATGCATGCAATAAATAAGGAGGTATCACCCTTGTGTTGGAGGTGTAAAAAGGAAAAAGGAAACTATTATCTTATGTGGTGGTCCTGTGAGGAAAAACAAAAGGAATGGATAATAGTTTTTGATGAAATAAAAGAAATTATAGGGATTGATATAGAAGGATCTCCAAAGATAGCATTGCTAAACATAATTAAAATTGTGAAATAGAAAAAGAGGTGAAGGATCTGATTATAATTATGGTAACTAGAGATGGGCACGACTTAGCGGTATTTCCGTTTCCGTTTCCGTTACTCGGTTCCGTTACTCTACGGAAACGGTAACGGGAATTACTCCCCCAGACTTCGAGCTCGAACCGACGAACGAACAATTTTGGTCTGATTTGTCGTGCTCGTTCCTTGCTTCGCGAGATCGCGCGATGCCACACGCGGCACAGAAAAAAAGTTTTTAAAAGTTAAAAAAACCCGGTTCCCGGCCAAAAAGCAGGCGGGAAAATGCCTGCCGTGCCTCAGGGCACCTACCAGAGGGGTGTTTCTGGAGGTCCCGGCCTCCCCCTCATCCCCGTCCTGGGCTGCTCTGGTGGGACTCGCCGCAGGCTCGCAGCCAGCAAAAGCCCAGTCTTTCCGCCGGCCGCCGCAATTAAAGCGCAAGCAAGCGGCACGGACGGCACAGGAAAAAACTTTTAAACTCTCCCCCACCCATTCCCGGGCCAAAAAAGCAGGCGGAAAAATGCCTGCTTGACTAAGGGCGCAGGGGCACCTACCGGAGGGGTGGTTTCTGGAGGGGGTCCCCCCCCCCCGTCCTGGGCAGCCGGACTCGCGAGTTGCCATCGCCATGCCATGCGGTGCGGGCGGGGGATCCAAAATGGGGCGGCAAACGCAATATTGTTTTTGAAATCGTGGTCCAAAAACACACAAGCACAACAGAAACACGTGAAAATTTATAAACTGCCAGATTTTTCACAGTAGCAGTGGGTTTTTTCTTGCAACAAAATGTCTCTCCTCTCCTCCTCTGTCCTCCATTGATTTTATTTTATTTTATTTTATTTACACCTGCGCAATGATGGGCTGGCCGAGTGGCCAGCCATGTGGGAGTGGACAACCATGCAAATTTTTGGAGCCATCCCACCAGTCGCATGGCCACTTGGCCATGGAGACTTCTGGGATGTGCCAAAAAGCCCCCTAAAACCTGCCCTAGCCCTAACCCTAACCCTTGACTCCGTACCCATACGTCACAGACTGTCTTCTTAGTGGGTCAGAGAGGCACCCAGAGGTGCAACCCATTAGCCCACCGTAACCTTACCCGTCACTAGCCTAACCCTAGCTCTTGCACTAAGCCACCTTAAAGCCAGATCTACTTGCTTGCATTGCACTACACGCAGCAAGTACAATTCCCTTCTGTGTGAGACATGGTGGTGCCAGAGCCTTGTGAAGGGCGGGCATGACCCTATCACTCTCACATTGGTCTCACGTCTGCACATTATGTTATGCAATATCCATATGGCTATTGCATAGCATTTTGCAGCAGCAGCAGGTGAGGAAGGGAGACCCCCATGTAGAGGGGTCTCTCTTGGAGCCTGCTTCCCCGTCCTAGTGGCAGGAGGCACCCACGGGTGCCTCCAGGAGCCCACTTTCCCTTTATAGCGGGCCAGAGGAGGCACCCACCCCACAGAGGTGCCTCCAGGAGCCCGCTCCCCCCCCAAAAAAAACCAGTACTAACGAAAAAGAAAAAACGAACCGACTAATTTTTGCGAATTTTTGCGAAAACCGGAAACGACCCGAAATGGGACTGGCCCAACTAACGACAACTCGAAAAAAATTTTTTTCAAGTCGTGCCCATCTCTAATGGTAACATCTGCAAGATTAATAATGGCAAAAAATTGGGAAGATAATAAGAAATTGAGTCTACAGGAATGGTATAAAGAAATGTGGAGTTTGGCTATTAATGATAAACTGACCTGTGAATTGAAAATTAAAAAAGGGATGGTAAAAGAGAACGTTTTAAATCGAATCTGGTGTAAATTTCTGGATCACGTATTTCTAAAGGAAAAAGGGTTTTTTTTCCATCTAAAGAATCAATTCAGTTTTGGAAGGAGACAGGTTGTTTAAGATAAAACATGTGATTGTAATGAATGCAATGTTATATAATGTTATAAAGTATATTGTTATATAATCCTGAGGGTGGTGGATAATTAAGCACAATGTGTTGTGGGGGATTTATGTGTTGTTTCAATTTCTAAAATAAAAATAATTAAAATAAATAAATAAATAAAATAAAAAAAGTCTTCCGCAGGCTGAGCAGCGATAGGGTGTCTCCCCGGGATGGATTTATTTGTGTTTTTTAAGGTTTTGGACGTGGCTGAAGATTTCCCCACACTCTAAACCAGTGTTGGCGTACCTATGGCACGGGTGCCAAAGGTGGCACTCGGAGCCCCTTCTGTGGGCACCCAAGATCGGCCCCTTCACAGCTACCTGTATCCAGGTTAAATGGCTATATTGGCACTTTTGTGAATAATTAGTGGGTTTTGAATCGCAGTTTGGGCACTTGGTCTCTAAAAGGTTCGCCGTCACTGCTCTAAACCCTCCTGAGACTTCTCCTCGGAGTCTCCATTTTTAACAACCACCGTCAGTTCGAAATGTTTCCCACATCCTACGCCCTCACAGGGCTTCTGCCTTGTGTGGATTCTTCTGTGGAGGAGGTTGATGCTGGAAATGTGACCGAAGCTTTCCCCACCCTATGTGTGGCTTTTTCTTCAGGCGGACCCTTTGGTGCCGCTCAAGGGTTGTGTCGCTACGGAAGGTCCTCCAACAATCGGGGCAATTGCGCGTCTTCTCCCCTGCGTGGGCTTTCTGGTGACACGTCAGGGACAGTTTCCAAGCAAAGGCCTTTCTGCACACGCAGCACCGATACAGCTTCTCCACCTTTCTGGCTACTGTGGAGGAGGAGGAGGAGGAGGAGGAGGAGGAGGAGGAAGGCCTGTCCCCCCCATCCTCCTCACCCAAACCCTTGAGTTTCCCAGAATGGGTATCTATGGCTCTCACTGAGGGCCGGATTCATCCTGGGCCAAGAGGAGGAGGAGGAGGAAGGCTGGGCTGCCTGAAACGGTGGGCTGCGATGTGTCTGTAGCTCAGCGGTTCAAATCCCGGGTGCTGCCGCTCAGCGGAGTGAGATCCTGTGGTTCAACCCCCAGCTCCTGTCTAACCAAGCCTGATCCGAAAACCATGTAATAATGTACGCAGATGAAAGGGGAAAACACTGTATAAAAAATAAAAAAGCGGGAGGGGAAAACAAGTGTTTCCTTGCAGCCATGCCGGCCACGTGGCCCCGGATTTGCACAACACTGGCTCTTCGGCTTGGAAAAGGAGACGAGCACGCATGTGCAGCGGGGGGGGGACCTTTATCTTTACTTACCCCTCCCCCTCCCTTGCAGAGCCAGAAGGGAGGCAGAGAAAGGATGGGGGGGAATCATTCGGATTCCACCAAGGCAGCGAGTTCCGCTTCCTAGAGTGGCAGGAAACGAAGGCTCCCAGGGAGGGGGGGCACCTTCTCTCCGCGTGGCTTTCCACCCCCTCCAAAAGGCTCTCTGTGGTTCCTGGAAGGAGAAGGAAAGAGATCCCCCCAAGGAGGAGGAGGAGGTTCGTTGTGCAATTGGGGGTGATATGGGGGAGTGCAATGGGGGGAGAGGGTTGCAAGGGGGGAGGAGGAGGAGGGGGGCGTTGGAGATGCAATGGGGGGAGTCCAGGAGGGAAGGGTTCCCCCACACACACTCCTTTGGGTCCGGAGGCAGGAGCAGGATTCAAGAAGGCAATTCCACCTCCCCCCCCCCTGCCGAGATCCAGATCTCCCTCCCACTGTGGGGGTCATTTTGGGGGAAATGGGAGGGGGGTCCCATGGGAGGGAAAAGGCACCGAGTGCTGCTTCTTAGAGTGGCAGGAAAAAATGAAGCTATATATAGGGAGGGGGGAACAGGCAGGACTCCCCTCCTTTGGGTCGGGATTTATTTATTATTTAGGTTCAAAATGCCTTTAATTTTATACAAACTACAATAAATACAAATTACAAAAAGGACCAAACATCCACAACAATCAGGATTTTAAAGAAATTTTGCCCCCCGCCCTTTTTTCCCATTATAAGGGAAGATGGCAAAGAAGGAAAGGGATTAAAGTTCCTGGTTAGTACTTGGATAGGCGGCCACCAGGGAATACCAGGTGCTGTAGGCACCAAGAGTGGGAACTGGCAAACCAGTCCAGTATTCCTGCCAAGAATAACTCCAAGGGTGTGGGGTCACAAAGAGTCAGTCACAACTATATGGACACAACACAGACACACATACAGGGATTCAATATATAATTATCGTCGTCGTCGTTCAGTCGTTCAGTTGTGTTCGACTCTTCGTGACCCCACAATATATAATTATAAAGAGTAGTAAAAACTGAAATAGATTGTGAGGCATTCCAGAGGGATCTCTTGACACTGGGGGAGTGCAGAGTGAAGAATGTTAGGAAAGAAGGAAAGAGATTAAAGTTCCTCCACTTCCAAGTTTCCTTCTCCTGAACAATAATCTGATCCCAGGTCTCCTGGGTCCCACTGGGGCTCTCTGGGTCCCCCCCTGCTTGCTGCCCATATGCAGAGGGCTCCCCCCCCAAAGGGCCCTTCTTTCTCTCTCTCCAGCCCTTCTCTCAGAAGCACCGTGGGGCAGAGAGGGGCCTTTGGAAATGAGCCCTGACAGAATTACAATCAGTCATTACACAATATGCAATTATACAAAATTAAGCTAAGGAGGGCCAGACCTGGTTAGGCCAGGTTAGTACTTGGATGGGCGACCACCAGGGAATATCAGGTACTGTAGCCACCAAGAGTAGGAACTGGCAAACCACTCCAGGATTTCTGTCAAGAAAAACTCCAAGCACATGGAGTCACAAAGAGTCGGTCACAACTATAAGGACACAACACACACAGAGACATACAATTATGCAGTCTATTATTATACATGGTTGTAACAAATGAGAGAGATTGTGAGGAGTTCCAGAGGGATCTCTTGACACTGGGGGAATGGGCAAACCAGTGGCACATGAGCTTCAACGTTAGTAAGGGCAGAATGATGCACAGTGGGGCAGAAATCTCCAATTACATTTATAAACTGATGGGGTCTGAACTCTCTTCAGGATATCCAGGAAAGGGACCTTGGTCTCCTGGTGGACACCTCAAGGAAGGGGTCAACCCAGTCTGCTGCAGCAGTGAAAAAAGCCAACTCAATGGTAGTGATCCTTAGGAAGGACATAGAAAATAAGTCAGCAAGTGTCCTTTTGCCTCTTAATAAATCTGTGGTGAAGCCCCATCTGGAGTATTGTGTACAGTTCTGGTCACCCTCCCTCCAGAAGGATATTATGGAAATGGGAAAAGTGCAGAGGAGGGCAACCAGAATGATTTGGGGACTGGAACACTTTCCTTACCATCAGAGGCTGCAACGGCAGGGCCTGTTCACTGTTGAACAACAGTGCCTAAGAGGTGGGCTGATTCTTAATATATGAGAGCATTTATATAGTATTTTATACCTGCTAGATAAATAGAGGTCTGCTTCTTACCCTGGACTTCACAAGACTTTTCCCAGCATGGAAGAGAACTATTTCCTCACAGATGGTCATGGGAGGAGTGTGATATATCCCTTGGTTGTCCTCAGGATATTCACTGGTGCCACAATGGGCCTCCTCACTGAGGTGGGTGGAGGTGTGCCTACCCTGGAGCTGTGTCTCATTCTACTGCCTCCACCATGACACTGCATTGGGTTTGTTACTTGATTTGAAACTGTTCTGTGGTTACATATTTTGCAGGTAAGATGCTGTAGAGAAGAAATAAAAGAGGTCACCAAGCGTCAGAGGAAGAGGTTGAATATTCAGATACAAAGAGGGTGTTGAGAATCAAACCAGAAGAAAGAAGCTTAGGGGAAAACAGAGATAGAAAAATGGACAAATCTATTATTAGTCAGGAGAAAGATAAAGGTGTTCCAAAAACATCCAAAAGAGAGGGAAAAAATGCGCATCACAAGTGTGGAAAATCTTGCACTACTTCCTCAACCATTTGTTCCAATATGAAAATTCACCAAGGCAAGAAGTCATTTGAATGTCTGGAGTGTGGAAAGAGGTTCAGTGATTCTGGAAGCCTCACTAGGCATCACAGAATCCACACAGGCGAGAAGCCATTTGAATGTCTGGAGTGTGGAAAGAGGTTCAGTGATTCTGGAAGCATTGCAAAGCATCACAGAATCCACACAGGCGAGAAGCCATTTGAATGTCTGGAGTGTGGAAAGAGGTTCAGTCGAGCTGGACACCTTACTAGCCATCACAGAATCCACACAGGCTTTGAATGTCTGGAGTGTGAGTTCACTAGCCATCACAGAATCCACACAGGCGAGAAGCCATTTGAATGTCTGGAGTGTGGAAAGAGGTTCAGTCTAGAGCTGGACACCTTAAAGAGGTTCTATTCTGCCATCACAGAATCAGAAAGCCATTTGAATGTCTGGAGTGTGGAAAGAGGTTCAGTCATTCTGGGCTCCTTGCTAGCATCACAGAATTTTGAATGTCTGGAGTGTGGAAAGAGGTTCAGTCATTCTGTAAACCTTGCTACGCATCACAGAATCCACACAGGCGAGAAGCCATTTGAATGTCTGGAGTGTGGAAAGAGATTCAGTCAACCTGGGCACCTCACAAAATGGCGAGAAGCCATTTGAATGTCTGGAGTGTGGAAAGAGATTCAGTCAACCTGGGCACCTTGGTAGGCATAACAGAATCCACACAGGCGAGAGGCTATTTGAATGCCTGGAGTGTGGAAAGAGGTTCACTGATTCTGGAAAACTCACTAGCCATCACAAAATCCACACAGGCGAGAAGCCATTTGAATGTCTGGAGTGTGGAAAGAGGTTCAGTCGAGCTGGACACCTTACTAGCCATAACAGAATCCACACAGGCGAGAAGCCATTTGAATGTCTGGAGTGTGGAAAGAGGTTCAGTCAGTCTGGGAACCTTGCTACACATCACAGAACTCACACAGGCGAGAAGCCATTTGAATGTCTGGAGTGTGGAAAGAGGTTCAGTGATTCTGGAAGTCTTACTAAGCATCACAGGATCCACACAGGCGAGAAGCCATTTGAATGTCTGGAGTGTGGAACGAGGTTCAGTGATTCTGGAAACCTTGCTACGCATCACAGAATCCACACAGGTGAGAAGCCATTTGAATGTCTGGAGTGTGGAAAGAGGTTCAGTGATTCTAGAAGTCTTACTAAGCATCACAGAATCCACACAGGCGAGAAGCCATTTGAATGTCTGGAGTGTAGAAAGAGGTTCAGTGATTCTCGAAGCCTCACTAGCCATCACAGAACCCACACAGGTGAGAAGTTAACTGATTACGGAGTTTGAACAGCTGTCAAACTGGCCACTAGAGATGGGCATGAAATGATTTTTTTGTTTGTTTCATTATTCGTTCTCCATTTGGTTACCGAACGAACGAAGAGCCCACTCAAAGAAAAATGAAACGAGATGAAGCAGAAATTTTCGCTTTGTTCAGTTTTGTTTTTCGTTTTCCCATCGGAATGCATGAAGCAATGCATTCCTCTGGGGGGGAAGCCCACCGGGTTTCCCCCCAACATTGCCTGATCTGGGCGCAAAACCGGGGGATTAAATATTTGGGGTTTTTTTGCTGCCCCAAGTGTCGATCAGCTGTAGCACGGGCTTGGGGGAGCAAAATAAAAATAAAAATGTTTAATCCTCCT